>KV459501.1:0-34527 GCA_001662645.1 Pseudogymnoascus sp. 03VT05 | reverse complement strand
GCCCGCTCACTCCCCTCCCCCGCACCCCCCGCCTTCTTCACCTCATCCTTCCCCTCCTTCCCCCCAGCCTTAACCTCCTTCTCATCCTCACTATCCCCCAAACTAAACGGATCATTGTCCCCCTCTCCCACCGGATTCGGATCCACCGAGCTCAGCGGCTGCCACTTACTCTGCTTCCCCGACGCCGGCGTCGTCGTCGTCGTCGCATCCTTCCCCGCGCGCGGCGGCCCGCCATACACATCGATCTCCTCCGGCGGCCCGTCCTGGAACGACACCTTGCGACTCCCATCATTCGACCTCGGCGTCGCGGGCGTCGGCTTGAAGAGGTCGGGGTTGGCTAGGGGCCGGGTGGAGCGGCGCGCGTTGCCTGGGCTCGGGTTAGGAAGGGAGGTCGAACGAGGTGTCACAATGTGGTGGAGCTCACTAGTATCATCGTTCAACTGTATGCCCGTGAAGTCATCGCTGAGGACCTGGGGATCCGCATCGTAGCGACCGGAGTCCCCGCTGCGCCTCCCTGTGTCGCTGCGGCGGGAGTTGTACTGCTGGTTCTGGAACCCCTGGTTGTAGCCCTGTTCCTGACGCTGCTGTTCTGCGTGGATGTCGCTAAGGTCGTCCCCGTCGATGCGCTTTTTGAGGTTCGTGAACCATCCGTTCACTTTGCTCTGGGTCTCGATGAAGCCCTTGCGGAGGTTCTCTTTGATCACTGGGAGGTCGTCGTCCATGAAGCTGTACTCGTCCTCCTCATGGTACGAACCCGAGCGCTGGTTCGGTCCGCGTTGGGGACCTCCCCTGTTGCGGTTGTTGCGGTCCTGGGATGAATCGAAGTGCTCAGCGAGTTGCCTCGCGTAGAGCTCATCAGCCTCCAGCTGCGTCAGTTCAGGTCCACCGCGAGCAGGCCTAGGTGGCTGAGGAGGAGCCGCTTGCTCAGCGATGACAGCCGCCTCCGCAGCTGCCTCTGGATCGGTCATGCCAAGGAGAGCGTGGAACGCAGGTTCGATCTTTCCGCCGCTGGCAATCAAGACAGCCCTGATAACCGCCGCCTCAACTCCAGGGAACGCCTCCTTCAGGGTATTCTCCGCCTGTTGTTGCGCGCTGAGTGGCCGTGGGGGTTTCGCGGGTGCCTGTTCGGTTTCTGTGCCTGCGGCTGGCTGGCCGCCGGGAGCTGTCGTCTGCTCACCGCTCGCCACGGGCGTTTCTTGAACATCGTCGTCGTCCATTTCCAGTGGTCGTGCGGTTGTTGGGGATTCGGCGCCGGAGCTGGTCTTCGTCTGTGTGAGTATGTGAGTGAGCTAGCTGTAGTCTGTGGGATGACGTTGCATGGATGGTGGAGGCAATCCTACTGGTGGTGGGGATTCGGTTCTCTTAGGAGAGGACATGATTGTCGGAAGGGGGGGGTTGGGAGAAGATGACAAAGATGGTTTATATCAAGTGCGGTGCCCTAGTACGCGTACGTAAAATCGCGGAGGATCTAAAGTCGTCGTAAGTGCTATAAAAAGACGATCTGCTTGCGCCTCACGACTTCAACGTCTTGAAATCATGTACCGCTTCGGGTGACGACGCCCTAGCCACCGAGGGGCTAATCCACGCCACATGCGACGCTTGGCACAAGGCTGATATTTCAGCCGTAATAATAAGGCACAAATAAATATGTAGCACAGAATCACCCTTCAGCCTTCTCTCTCTTCCAACCCATGTGAGAGATAGAACCATTCGAAAAGTCGCGACGGAAGAAGTATGATTGAGAAAACAGGATTCATTACATGATAGGTCAGAGACAAAAAGGGTTATTTTAGCTATGGCAGATTTCGATCTTGCTACGAGCTTCATTCCCTCGTTATATAAACCTGCGTCACTGCTACCCATAGCAAAACATCGTGAGAGCCTTCTTTATACCATTGAAACCCATGCGGTTACTATAGTGGTGGGCCAGACCGGGTGCGGTAAAAGCACCCAGCTGCCCCAGTTTCTAGAAAAGGCTGGATGGTGCTCTGAAGGCAAGGCCATTGCCATTACTCAGGTGAGTTTCTCTTCCCTCAGCTAAAACATCGAAGCTAACTGCAAGATAGCCTCGAAGAGTGGCTGCTACGACAGTTGCCACAAGAGTCGCTGAAGAGTTCGGATGTACGCTCGGGCAAGAAGTTGGCTATTCAATCCGTTTCGAGGATGTGACTTCGGCGGCCACGAAAATCAAGTTCCTAACCGATGGGCTTCTCCTACGAGAGGCATTGGTGGACCCGTTATTATCTCGATATTCCGTTATCATGGTTGATGAAGCTCACGAAAGATCTCTCAGTACGGATGTTTTATTGGGGGTCTTACGAAAGATCCACAAAAGAAGGCCAGAGTTGAGGATCATCGTGAGCAGTGCTACACTTCAGGCAGAAGAGTTCCTCACATTTTTTACTGCCGAAGATACTGCCACCGCGAAGGATGCAACCGGGACAGAAAGCGCCGAAGATGCGGGCGCGATTATCAGTCTAGAAGGCAGGATGTATCCGGTGGATATTCTCTACACAGAGTCGCCTGCGGAAGACTATTTAGAGATGGCAATCCAAACAGTCTTCGGCATTCATACAAAAGAGCCAGAAGGAGATATCCTAGTCTTCCTAACAGGCCGCGAAGAGATTGATAAAGCTGTGCAAGCAATATCAGAAAAATCAGCACAACTACATCCCCGCGCAGACACAATGATGCCGCTTCCCCTGTACGCTGGCCTCTCTACAGACCAGCAGATGTACGTCTTCGAGCCCGCCCCCGAAAACACACGCAAAGTCATCTTCTCCACAAACATAGCCGAAGCATCCGTAACAATCGACGGCATCATCTACGTGGTCGACAGCGGCTTCGTCAAGCTTCGCGCCTTCAACCCCACGACCAGCATCGAAACCCTCACCGCAACTCCGATCTCAAAGGCCTCAGCAACCCAGCGAGCCGGGCGAGCAGGCCGCACGAAGCCAGGGAAATGTTTCCGCCTCTACACCGAATCAGACTACGCTTCCCTCCCCCAATCCAGCATTCCCGAAATCCAACGCTCTAACCTCGCACCTGTCATCCTCCAGCTCAAAGCCCTAGGCATCGATAACATCGCGCGATTCGGCTTCTTCACCTCTCCTCCCGCCGAACTCGTCATCCGCGCGCTCGAACTCCTCTACTCCCTCGGCGCGCTCGACACATACGCCAAGCTCACCCGTCCATTGGGCGTGCGCATGGCCGAGCTCGCTATAGAACCCATGCTCTCCAAAGCCCTTCTCAGCGCCTCATCATTCAATGTACTAAGCGAGATGCTCACTATCGCCGCTATGACGAGTCTCGGCGGCAGCGTCTGGATCGAGCACTCCGACGAGCGCAAGCGGCTCGAGATGACGCGACGGAAATTCGCTGCTGAAGAAGGGGACCATCTCACGCTGCTGAATGTGTATCAAGCATTCATTACGACGGGAAAAAAGGATGTCAAGTTCTGCCGCGACAATTCGCTGAATTTCAAGAGCATGACGAGAGCTGTTAGCGTGCGTGGGCAGCTGAAACGGATGCTGGAGCGCTTTGGACTCGCTGTTGATGAGACGTTGAGTAAGAACGCGAATAAACAGGCGTTAGGTTCAGGTGGTATGGATAAGGGAGAAGCGATACGGCGATGCTTGACGACGGGCTTCTTTGCGCACGCGGCGAAGATGCAGCCGGATGGGACGTTTAGGAATGTAGCTGGGGGGACGGTGTTGCATGCGCATCCGAGCTCGTTGATGTTTAATCGGAAGGCGGGGTGGGTTGTTTTTCAGGAGGTTATGGAGGTGGGTGAGAAGATCTATGTTAGGGAGGTTACGAAGATTGAGAAGGATTGGTTGGTGGAGTATGCGCCGGAGTTTTATAAGGCGAAGTGAGAGGGGACATTGTGCTGGGAGTTTAGGGGAATAGATGTCGTAGAATACTGATATAATCGTTACGTGAACCCAACTATATAAACTGAATACGTAGATCTTGTTGCTAATTAAAAGGTGGTGGAAGAGAGTTAAATTCATTATAGTCGTTGAGGGTTTTATATTGGTAGGCGAAAAATAAATGTAATAAAAATAAAACACCAATTAAATACTACCATATAACCAACCTCTAAGTGATACATAAATTCCATCCCATAAACAAATCCCCTCACTCATAACACGCATATACCGACATCAACGTGCCGCCTACTCATCCCCCCGGCCTGACTTCCTGACTCACCACCCCCAGTCGACGTCACCCCCACCAACCCCAAACGCCGGGAACATCGAAGCGAGCCCTCTACATAACCCACAATACGCAATCTACCTCCAACAAATCACCCAAGCGGCTTTAGCTCACTTGGGAGAGCGCCAGACTGAAGACAACTTCGGTTCGATATCTGGAGGCACTGTGTTCGATCCACAGAAGCCGCAAACTACTGCGAATCGAGGATCACCTCGATTAACGAACACTTCTTTTTTTGCCATTTTTTTCTGCGCGGGCTGTGTGCGCCGCACATGGGTGGTGGTGGGTATTTGGGAAGACGAGACATTTGTTTCAAGGCCCCGTTTTTTTTGCATGGTGATTGGAGATGTGCGTCACATGGTTGGTTTTTTGAAGATTGATGAGTTTTCGATATGTTCGTATTATTTCATATTGTGGTTGGTATATATATATGCATCTCTAAAAAACAAGTCCGAACACCACGCCCAATGCTTCACACAATGCCGCTGTACTGTACTGTGTACCATCTATGCCCTATTACCCTGTCTCAACTGGACATTCCCATACCTCTGAAGGAGCTGGCGAACAATCATAGCCCCAAATAAGACCGAACCGTACGTGCGGACAGGCCCAATCGCCTCGGGAGCCACTGCATTAGATGCCACCAATATATAAACCGCAGCCGCAGACTCGATAGCCGTAAGAATAGAAAAAGCTACGCTCCATTTCGAGGCCGTCTTGGATATCGCAACCGTAGTATGATCCATGAGTGATCGGAGTCCAATGAGTATACACCCCGTCATCGCCGCCTGAGTCATCGATCGCGAGTACTCCGTCGGCCTATGGAATGAGAAGTTCCAGAACCACAGCAAAACACCTAGAGCCACGGCGGTGAGGTTCCCAGATAACACTGATACTGGTGAGCTATCCTGCGACTGCGCCTTCTCCCTCGCAGCTCGCTCATTCTCTGCAGCTTCCCGCTCGTCAAACGAGAATGCTGCTCCGAACGCATCCGCTAACCCCGTAGTATCCTCAAGAGCATCAGGAGGGAAGAACTTCGGCTGCGCAAACACAGCGTCCTGACGACTAGACTCTCTAGGCGCCTGGGAACCCTGATTTGGTAGCATATTCGACGTCATTTTATTGAAGAAGTTCTGCTTCACCTCCTCGGAAGGGGCTGAGAGCAGAGGCTGGTTTGGCGGATTTCGAAGTTTTCGTGCTGGTGTGATTGGGGCCGGGGGGACTTTGAACCAGAAGGGTGACGATTCTGGGCCGGATGGCGCTTGGTTGAAGTGTTGTCCGTCTCTTTGGGCGGATAGGCCGCTGTTGAAGGCTCGGTGAACAGATTGACTGGGCATCCATTCCATCTCGTCTGGATCTGGAGCGTTGGCAACCGCCATTGATGATGATTGTCCAGTATTAGATGAATACTTGCCCACAGCTCCTCTATTAGTTGGTGAAAATGGAGATGGGGAACCCGTGATGCTCAACGCCGAGGTTGATTTTGATGGAGTTTCCCGATTGCGGTATGATATATTAGAAATAGACCCAGGGGAATCCCAAGGCTTCGACTGCGCAAAATTTGTCCTCGGCGTTCCTTGGGACGATACAGGCGATGAAGCTACAACGGGCTCTTGAGAAATACTATTTAGAGCTTCGTATAAGCTATTGGGAGCATGGGTAGGTGATGCTGTTGATTTCCGTTTAGCAATAAGAGCTTCACGGTCAGGTGTTGATGAAAATAGGGGCTTCGATCTGGCGGTGACCTTCTTCGTTGTTGTCATAGAGATCTAAGAAAGTTAGTACGCCTGAAGGTAAAGCATCTAGTTATTGCACTTACCCAAGCTGTGAAGGCGAACATAAACGTATGCGCAGCCATATTTATCGAAGATTTAGCATCGCCGAGAATCGATTTACCACAGATGTACCAAAGGAGTCCGCGGGCCAGTAACAGCACGACTTGGTGGGAGTACCACGATTCCAGGCCATGAACCTTATGAAGCCCATTCTTGACCGTGTATCGAAACTCCGGATTCCACCACAGGGAGCCCAAGGATAGCAGCAAGCTTGCTGCGGCCAAATCAGGAAGCCACTGTGCTACCACATCTGGAAGATGCGACCCAGCTGATAAAACGGGATTGACCAAGCGATAGAGGAGCGGGTGAGAGGGGCCCATTCCGCCGTCAAGAATAGAATCTCCCAGGATAGAATCCCCTTCAAAGGAATCCACCACAGCAGGCCGAAAGCCCTCAAGGAGGGCTAGAACTTCACAGGCCAGCTGCAAGTAGATCCCGGATGTCCAAGCTACCTTCCCTCCATATTGTATTCTTTCTAACCAAGTGCGCTTGGCCTTTCGTCCAGGGCCGCCATTCCTTCGGGTCCTCTCCAATTGTCTTCCATGCGCATCGACCTTGGCACTGTAGACAGCGCGCTTCATGCGATCCTGGACCTTGTCCACACAGTTTTCGCAGACTTGGGGATACCGCTCTTCTAGTTGCTGTTCGAAATGTTCGATATTTCGAGACAATCTATCGTAATCGGGATGGTCTGGATCTTCTGGTAGGTATTGCGCCAATGAGGAACGATAGAGATGTTGATTTTTGATGCATGTTTGGCAAAATACAGAGTCGTCAGCCGACGCTGTCGACCATGTCGGAGGAGGAATGGCCTTCGCAAATGACCTGCCCGGCGAGGCTTCTTCGAAAGTGGCTACCGGAGGATCTGTAATATCGCCATTCTGTAATGTGTTAGGAGATCTCAATGCAAGCAAATGAATTGCGTTTTACCTCATCCAAGTAGTTTACTGCCTCGCAGTTGGCGCACTCCCACTGGCGAACGCTACCATCCTGCCTGCGCGTTGACTTTCGGTTACAATAAAAGCAAACGAGAGGTCGACCCAGCGAGGAAGCCATGCGTTCTATGCATCTAGTTTCGTTGTCTGGAGGGAAAATCGTAAATATTCGCAAGCTGTGTGTTCCAACTTTTGTTGATTCTGCCGCATTCCGAGCCAGTCTCTTGATGAACCACCGCCCGGGCGTGGCTGTAGGGGTGGTAGGCGGTGAAGCGCACTGCGTCAACTTAGCGTCAGGTCAAGGTGCTGGCTGTAGCTGTGCGGCTCATACATAGCTCCAGGAACATAACTTTCTCATATGCAGGATGGCGTCGAGCACTCCGTCACCCACACAATTAATACACACGTACAGACACTTGTACAAGGCCCTGCTGCATGCAGTCAGATATTCGAAACCGAGCCGCTATGTTGTCCGGGACGAACTCCGTTGCGCCTTTCGAAAGTCCGATCCAAGCGCATACGATGCAGGGAAAATTGCTCGAACACTCGAGTTTATTGAAGGCGCTGGCAGAGAAAAAGGCATAGAACATCAGATATTGAAGAATATGTGTCAAACGGAGCATATGAGAAAGTACATCGCCGAGACGTAAGTTGAAGCCGAGAATGGACCAGTCTTTTGAGGGCAAGCTGACGGATTTAATATAGTGTTACGCATAGATCGAAAGGACTGGCTGGGGCTGTTAAAGCGAAGTCTTTCGAACATTACAACAGCACAATTGCAATGCTGAATGATAGCATGGGCATGTGTTTACCAGTCCACTGAAATAATGGAGCATGGCCAGATTCATGAGATACAGGGCTGCAGAAAGAGAACATCACTGGACCAGCCAAGCCCAACCAAAGCAGAGAACACCATAATCGCTTGGACAACAAACTCAAAAGGGCAGGCAATATGTCCATAGTTTAGCCTGCTGTGTCAACGCTACGCAATATGGCTGTGGCCAGGAACTTCACCACTCACCACGGATCCAGAGCCAACAACTCGCCAGACACTGGCCGCATAGACACAAAATTCTACACCAATGGTTATACGCCTATATTGGCGGAAGACCAGCAACTTGGCTATATGCTCTCTTCAATTGGGGTGATATGAGGAGGCGGCGTGGGCACCGTCATCCTCCCCCAAGCGGCTAAGTTGAGATGAATACACTCGGACGATAACTGCAATATCATAGGCAATTGCCTCCGAGAAAAGCTTTACCGGGAGTCACAAACCAATACTCTAATGTAAGATTATAATAAATGTAGATTATCATAATATCAAACGCTGAGCGTTGTGTACATATTGCTTGGTTTCGACTGTTCAACGCTGCAATAAGTGAAATTTCTACATAAATATTTAAGTCTGCGAAGCCTACAACTATAGACCCTCTGATTGTAAACCATTTAACCATTTATCGAAACTTTCGTAGATTCGATGTAGTTCACATATATAGTGAAAGCAGGCGTCAGAGACATTTACCACCAAACCTTACATAGTAGGGTCGGGTCCGGAAAAAGCTTGGCTCCAGCTCCGGAACCTCACAACTTTAACGACAACCACCGCCAACCTCAAGCAACGCCGCACCACCACCCTCAATTGACAGCCAACACCCTTCGCCATGTCTTCGAAAGTTGCACAATCGGCTGTCAAAGCCACCCGACGTGTCATTCCCGTGTCCGAGGTACACTCCTCCCCCCAATCACTCCCCCAGCACCTCGCTCTCCCCCCTCGCCCACCACCTCCTCCTCCTCCCTCACCACTAACCCCCCGCGCAGAAATACACCGTCCAATCCACCGGCATCTACGAGCGCATCCGCCGCATCTTCGCCGTCGACCCAACCCGCTCCAACGGCATCCCTTTGAACCCTCAATTCCGCAACCCCACCCCCGGCGCCCTCGACCCACGCACCATCGACGACCGCGTCACTCTCCCCGCGGCCGACATCGCCGAGAACCCGTACTGGAAGCGTGACACGCGCCGCAACTACGCGCGCGCGTCCGTTGTTGGGCAGAGCGAGCTGGTGCAGCTGCTGAGCGTGGGGAATGCGAAGGATGGCGCGAAGGTGGAGTTGATTGGGGAGCAGGGCGAGAAGGCGTTGGTTGCTGCGAAGGGAGAGGGGGAGAAGGGATTGGCGGCTTTCTTTAGGGAGGGGGATGTGAGTGGTGTGCTTGGGGAGGGGGGGTTGCCGCCGAACCCGAGTCGGGGAGGGCCCGATGATGCGCCCGTTCGCTATGAGATGCCGGAAGAGCAGGCGTATCCCGCACAGTAAGTTTCTTGCCGTTGATGTGGGATGTGGAGTGTGCTAATGATTGTTAGGTACCCTTGCAGGACATTTGCTTAAAGACTGATGGAAAGAAGGAGCTGGGGGGAGAGTAGATTGTATATATGATAGCCTTTGTCGATTGAGAGTGGAATAAGAAGATTCAATGAGAGCTTCTTCTTCTTTGATAGTGTGATATGCGAACGTCTTTCTAGTTTCTTCTACGAATGTGTATTGATATATCGATGTCATGACTATACTGGCACGGTTACGCAAACAAGTCCATTGGCCATCTTCCACAAGACGTTCACCACATAGAAAATCCATTATAAGTCAAGTTGTTTCCGTTTTATTTAAAGCTACAAGCAAAGCCACCGCACAACCCGTGCACAAACGCTACCCTGTCCATCATAACCCATTGCCAGCGGATACATAGAAGATCCGTGTCGCATACACCCCCTCATACTTTCATACCCTCTCCCAGTAACCTACACGCTTAAGCCTTAACCGGCTCCGCAACAGTGGCATTGGCGTCCACCTTCTCCGCCGCCTCAGCTACATCAGCCGCCGCCTCAGCCTCCTTAACATCTTCCTCAACATCCTCCTTCTTGGCAGCCTCCAAATCAGCGCCCAACAGCTTCTTCACCGCAGCATGAGTACCAGCAGGGCTACCCGGCTCAGCAGCCAACACCTTCCCCTCCTTGTCCACAACGAACAAGCCGCGCTGAGTGCCAGAAGGTCCCTTCTTAAGGCCAATCGCCCCAATCAGCGTAGCCTTCGGGTCGCAGAGGAGGTCATAAGGTAGGTTCTGCTTAGTCTTGAACGTGGTGTTTGCCTTGGGGCTGTCGTTGCTGAGGCCGTAGATGGCGAATCCAGCAGCGGTGAATGGCGCGTACGAATCGCGGAAGAGGCAAACTTGCGTGGTGCCTATGACTATTAGAGTAATTCCCCATATGAGATGGAATTATACGTACAGCCGCCTGTGCTGGCGCGGGGATACGTAAACAGCACGACGCCCTTCTCACTCTTCTCCACGAGCTTCTGAAGAGTGGTCTTCTCGCCGTCCTGCGTCTCAATTTCGCCCCCGAAGCCGGCGAGGGTGATGGAGTCGCCGACTGCGACTTTGGCGGCCTTCTGGGCTGGCGCGGCGGCGGCGGCGGCGCCGTTGGTCTTCACGGTCTTGCTGGCATCGTCTTTGGCCTCAGCGACAGGAGCGGCTGCTTTTGCGGTTATGTGCTTCTTCTTGGATGGTGGAGTTGGACCAGGCGCGACGGGGGCGGCGCGCTTGCGGAGGACGGGGGGCATGATGGCTGTGGTGATGAGTGCGTGAGGTGGTTTGGGATGGGTGGTTGTGAGGTTGGCGCGCTGGTATGCGACGCGACGAGAGGTTTTGGGGACTTGGAGCTCGGAGATAAGAGACTAGAGTACGGGGAGACGCGATGTAAGACTGTGGTCTTCACGGAGGGATTGGGAGTGCGGGAGTCGCGTCGACAGAAGAGTCAGCGCGGATGACAGTGGGCGTGGAGTACGTAGATGGGGACAAAGTGATAAATCACTAGTAAATATCGCGACGACTACAATAACACGGATTGGGGGGGAAGGAGGGATGGGAGAGTCAAGAAACAGGTAAGCCGGAGGGTGGCAGTACAACACCGTAGCACGAGTATAGTACAACTATGACATCTGAGTGCTAAATTAACGGCGTTGTAGTTCAAATGTGGTCTGGGCCGAGAGACAACGAGGATGAGGGGGGCTGGATCGATTCGCCTCGTTTCATGCAAGGCCATAGAGCTGAGGGAGTCAAGCTGAGGCAGCAAATAGGAATGGCTGGTTAGCAGCACGACTTTCCTTGAGTAAAGGCATTATAAACCGGTTGGAAAGGCCAGACGGGAGATTGTGTGTAACGGCAGGGCGTATATTAAAGTGATCACGACTAAAAGAAAGGGGTCAATCTTATATTTCAGTCAGTGAAGTATTTTTATCTTCAATACGTAGGGCAATAACGAACATCGATAAGAGGAAAGATCGATGCAGAATGTCAGAATGCCAGGCACAGAACAGCACAGAACACCACAGGATTGTTTCTACTCGAATCTCGTCTGTTCCATTAATAAGCAAAAAGAAAAAGACATAAATCAAGTTTATACCACAATTATGTGCACAATGTCACGTGAAATAACATCACATGATATCACATGACATTACATGACACCTCTTTGTTACCCGCTTGGCACGAGCAAATCCGGGAAGCGTCGGCTGGGATCGCCAGCGAACGGAAGGGGCAAATTTTTTGGTGCTTGGCTCCGAAATCGCGCCACAGCAAAAGAAAGTGTCAGTCACCGGAGAAGATAATTTCCATCTCTGCCTTATAATTGAACATCCAACATCCAACAACCCCCCGGATCATCGGATACACCTAATTCAACGCCATAATCGACGACAATTCACTTAATTCATCAACGACTTACTGTTCTGGCTTTGCTGCGAGGAACAGACAACAAAGGATCGGCCGGAGTACGCTCACGACTTATCCACACGCGATCAACTGCTTTTTAGCGCCGCGCCTCACACGACCATGAAGGTCTTCTCCAATTCCTGCAACTTCGACTACTCTTGGGAAGAGGTGTCGACTGCGAATTGGAGGAAGTACTGTCCATGGAACGATAAATCAACACATGTCATTGCCGTCGACACGCTGTCGCGGCATGTCGACTCGGACACTGGAATTGTAAGTATTTTGAACCCGACAATAGTGGCTAGTGATGAATGCTAACCCAACACTCCCAGCTCCGCACCGAACGCCTCATAACATGCAAACAATCCGCACCGAAATGGCTCCTCGCCATGATGGGCGGAAACGAAACCTCCCACGTCCTCGAGACCTCCTACGTTGACCCGCAATCGAAGAAAGTCACCATGTGCTCGACGAACCTCACCTTCGCGAACCTCATCGCCGTGCAGGAGACCGTCATCTACAGGCCGACATCCGACGCGAAGAAGACCGAGTTCCACCAGGAGGCCAAGGTGACGGCCGTCTGCGGCGGATGGCAGAAGATCAAGACCGCGGTCGAGGAGGCGACTGTCTGCCAGTTCCAGAAGAACGCTATCAAGGGCCGTGAGGGATTTGAGGCCGTGCTCGAGATGAGCAGGCTCGCGTTCAGCGAGGAGAAGAGCAGGCAGAAGATGATGGCATAGAGGGAACGACGATACATACACAACCGAACCTTGTACCAACGACATTACGAACCCTCCTCACCTGCATCATCCACAACATTCGTCGATTAGCGTTGCATATAAAAAAAGGGGTTTTAGAAGGGGTTTTTGGGGGTTTAATTATTTTAAAAGTACAGGGAGTTTTACGTGGGGAACGGACGAGCCGGTCGATGCCTAGCGTTTTTATTGGGCTTTTTGTTGCATATTGATATTGGAGCGGATAGACTTTAGCATGCGATACCCCAAAAGGCAGGAAGAGCGCACTGCTACAGTTTATAGAAGGACGAAAGCGATTAGAGACGCATACACCCTTAGAATCCAAATCACTTTTACAGATTATTATAATTCGACTTGTTGGTGAATGTCTACCCACAGTGGGGTGATATATGGCGCGACTATCTACAGTGTGAAATGTGGGCCGATATTTCCTTGTGAGAACCTCAATGATGTAAACTAAATACTATCGTACGATCCCAATTGATACTATGCAGATGTTGTTGAATGTGTTTTAATTCCAAATCCGGATTCCCAGTGCATTCCAATTCCCATCACATGATCCAATGGGATGATTCTCAAATTGACTGCTACCTGGCCTGGCTGTGCACGGCTGAAGCGGCAGCCAGCTGATATATAACCATGAGACACAGCCTCACGAAATCCCAAAACTTTTCTTCCTCAACAATCTTACAATGGAGGATCCAGATACAATAATGCCGTCCGAGACGGAATTCCCAGTGCCGCCGACGTACGAGAAGGCGGATGAGATCCAAGAGTTCGACGCGTCGGGACAGCTGGTCACAACCGTGACGGTTCTCCGCGGGAGCCTCGTCCAGCACGTTGGATATTCCTACGGGGATTCTTCGTTATTGCCGCCTGATTACCTGGTCAAGTATCCAGAGAGTCGTGTTTATGTATCTGTGAGTTGCGTTTCAATTCTAGTCAATATAAGAGTGTGATGAGGAGGTTGTCGGGTTTCAATGCGTACGGTAACTAATGCCTCATAGATCCCAACGAGGTCGCACTCATGGGCGAAGAGCTTCATGGAGATATTCCTACCAGCTGGGTATCCCAATAGTGTCACAGAGGATTATATGGAGTAAGTTCTGAAATATTTCTAACGCGCGATACCTGTCTGACAGTGGCTCTTAGATATCAGATCTATGTAAGCATATCAGCGTCTCATTGTCATATTATTCCATATCGCCGGCCATGAAGCATGCATATATGGAAAACATCTACAAAGCATTGGCAACTACCCCCTCATCAAAATATCTCCTAACACCCTCCTAGGACTCGTTACAAGCCTTCTCAAGCTCCATAGCTGGCCTCATCGCGTCCCGCGCTGTCCTCGAAGGTAACCTCCCCCTCCGCTCATAATAACCCCTACTAACCCCCCTAGGTGTCGGAGTCGGCGACCCCACCGCCTCCCCCACAACCGCCCTCCTCCTCTCCGTCCTCCAAGACTCCACCGGCCGCATCGCAACCATCCTCTTCGCTGCGCGCCTCGGCCTCTCCCTCGAGCCCGAGTGCAAGCGCTGGCGCCTCGTCGCCGACATCTTCAACGACGCCGCCATGATCCTTGACTGTCTCTCCCCCGCCTTTCCCAAACCGCTGCGCGTCAGTCTTCTCAGTGCATCCGCCGCTTTGCGCGCCCTCTGCGGTGTCGCCGCTGGATCTGCAAAGGCAAGCTTGAGCGCGCACTTTGCTAAGAGTGGTAATCTGGGCGAGCTGAATGCTGTGAGTCACCCCTCCACTTTCCCCATCATACGATCTCAACCCCTAACAACCCCCCCAGAAAGACTCCTCCCAAGAAACCATCATCTCCCTCCTCGGCATGCTCGTCGGCACCGCCCTAATCCCCTACCTCACCACCCCCCTCCAAACCTGGACCTCCCTCCTCCTCCTCCTCACCATCCACCTAACCACAAACTACTTCGCCGTCCGCGCCGTCAGCATGCGCACCCTAAACCGACAACGCGCCTCCCTCCTCCTCCGCCCCCTCCTCTCCCCGCCCATCAGCCCCGCCCCCCTCCCCGCCCTCCCTCCAAACCCCATCGCTACACCCCTCCAGATCTCGCAACAAGAAACAGTAATCCACCTCGACCCATCCTCACTCCACGATCCGCACACAGCACACGCCTCTTTTGTCTCCCTCCCCACAGTCCTCTCCCACGCTTCGCGCGGCCTGAACCCAATAAGACCACACATCCTCCTCAGCATCTTCGCCGCGGAATCCTACATCCTCTATTTCGACCGCTACACCCGCCACGCCTTCATAGCGCTCAAATCCTCCGCTACACCCTCTACAGCCCTACGCACCTGGTTCTGCGCCATGGAGTGCGCGCACATGGATGACGGTGCGTGGGCGGGCGGCTGGAGCGGTGGGCATGCTTGGGAGCCTTACCGTGGGGGTAAGGAAGGGACGGATTCCGCGGCGCTTGCGGGGTGCGTGAAGCGCGTTGCGAGGGTGTGGCCGGTTATTGAGGCAGGGTTGAAAGAGGAGGGGTGGGATGTTGGGACTAATGCCTTAGAGACGAGGACGGGGACGCGGTTTAGTGTTGTGGGCGGGGAGGAGGCGGGGAAATGGGAGTGGTGGCAGAAGTGGGTTGTGGAGGAGAGGGAAGCAAGGCAGACGGAGAGTACGAGCAAGACGAAGGGGAAGGAGGTTAAGAAAGATGTGATGCCGTCGCCGAATCCGCCGTTGCCGCCGTGGCCGTCGATTTTTGGGGCTTTTGGCAGGAAAAGCAAGAAGGAGGAAAATATGGTGCTGGTTCAATCTCCTATAAAGGAAATAGCTAGCGAGGCACCTAGCGAAGCAGCGGCGGCCTCAACAACACCACCCGCCTCAGAAGCAGGGTCGCATACATCCCGACCCAAACACCGGCTACGGAAATGGCTCTCCTCTACCTTTCTCGAAACTCACGCCCCGCGCGGAAGAGAGGATAGGGACAGCGATGCGTCGTCCCGGAACGAAAGACCATCGACTGACAACCCCTCCCACGACGTCCTCTCCGAGAAAGCAGCTCTAGAAGACGCAGCAGCGACCCACAAACCCTCCTCCTCCATCCTCTCCGAGAAAGCAGCTCTCGCAGCCGCAGCAGCGACCGACAGACCCTCCTCCTCCTCCATCCTCTCCGAGAAAGCAGCGCTACAAGCAGCAGAAGCAGCCGAAGTAGCAGCTCTAGCAGCAGCAGCAACAGCAGCAACAGCAGCCCCGAACATCGCCAGCAGCTCATCCGAACCCCCTCCACCGCCCTATTCTGAACTCCTCACGGAAAAAGCAGCGGATAAGGAAGGCGAGAGCTCTGGAAAGAGTGAGTGAGATAGAAGGGCTAGTAGGACGGTCTAGGGAAGGAGCTGTGGGGGGAATTAGGGACATATATATATTCCGAAGGGAAGGAACGATTGAGGAAGTACATGACTTCTTTTTCTGGGAAGGAGCGAAGCGTAGAGAAGGTAGGGAAGGTGCAATTAAGGAAGTAGATGAGTTTTCTGGGAAGGAACGAGGGGTAGGGAAGGTGCGATTGAGAGGTTGGGAAGGCTGAGGAGGTGGATGGGTTTATTTTTCTGGGAAGGAGCAAAGGGTATGGAAGGAGCCATTTGAGGGATAGGGAGTTATTTACGTCACGCAGGACTTGACCGCGCATTTGGGAGTTTTAAAACGGTCAGATGAGATAGATATGGATATATGAGATTAACGAGATCAACGACACGACACATATGTATACAACGCGTTGTTTGTTTTCGCGTGACTGCTTACTTTGTTGATGGATGATGCCTATTATATTTCTCATCAAACCCGCATGGGTAGCCTCATCAAACCCGCCTGGGTAGCTCAATCGGTAGAGCGTGTGACTCTTATATTCCTTATCCTAGGATAGGATACGAGATCATCTCAAGGTCGCGGGTTCGAGCCCCGCCTCGGGCTCAAATCCCGAGTGTGCTCTCTTGAGGAGTCCTCAGTCATGTTTTTGCTCTGGTTACTTGCTGCCTACCTGCCTACCTTTTGTCTGTCTACCTACTATACCTCCCGCAGCTAATCCCTCCCAGTTCGCAGAATCCTCATCTTCCCCACATTTATCACAAAGACGAGACAGAGTTTTGTTTGTATAAAGTAGTTGAGGGTATAATTATATATCACCATCCCATCCATCCATCCATCACACCATCTCCCCCCGTTCTCCGTCATCACTCCCCCCAAAACATCTATAGGATATATCCACCCAACATCAGCACACGCTCAATGCCCCCTCCCTTCCGTCACCACACAAGTACAAAAAAAAACTCCCAAAGCCTATGCACAAATCCTAGAACAGACACCCCTATCATTGTAAATGCTGCACCCATTCCCCCCTATCCCAAAGCCCCAAAAAACGCCTTCGTATGTGTTTCCTCGTATCCAAAAAGCTGAGAGTATCCCCAAAAACGCTCCTTTTCCGCCATGTGACGCCTTCATCTCTAAAAAAAACCCAAAAAATGCTCCACGCTGTGCAATTTGACATCACTTCCCCCCCTTTTCAAACAAAGAATTTCATCCGTGTTTGCCGGCGGCCTTGTCGTTCGTATAAATATAGACAAGAGAATTTTGAAGTCCCCCATCGGAAACTTCCTCACACCCCTCGTGCATTCATAGTAAGCACCTTCCACAACAATCCCCTCTTCCCCATAAACCCCCTCTCCTGGGCCCTCTCCTGTGCCGCCGCTGGCGGAGGTGCCATCATATCCGCACCCCCTCTATAATCCCTCGTCGTCTCCTCACTCGCCCTAGCCCCTGAATCAAGGCTCGACCTCGCACTAAGACTCTCCTCCCACCCGTACCGATCCGCCGACTCCGCTTGGGAAGTCGCTGCCGTAGTAGACGAATGCACGCTCGCGCGATCGACGAGCGTGCTCGCGAGCGAGGTGATACTCATCGCCGGTGTGAAGAGCGCGGTCTCATTACTCGTGACGCTCGGATTACGGCCTCGTTTCGTCGCAGCAGCAGCGAGGAGTCTCCAATCAATCTCCGCCTCCTCAGCTTCCGCGCTCGTGACAGGTCGCGCCGCCTCAGCAGCGAGGATAGAGTTAAGCGTTGGTGCCGGGTGAGCGTAGATATACTGATTCTGCAAACTCGGGCGCGGAATCCTGCGTCTCGGTTTCTGCTTCGGTGTCGGTGGTGCCACCCGCGTAGGTTCCGTGGGCGCAGGCACGGGCGCCTCTGATTTTGCGACCGCGTCGATTCCTTTCGTCTCCAACACATCCGCCGCGCCCGCGCCGGCCATCGTCGCCATCGCGGAGATAGCGGGCGATGGACGGCGCGGGGCTACCTCGAAGGGGGCCGTCATCGTGGCCGCAGGCGGCAGCACGGAAGCGGGGATCCTCTGCGAGGGCGGCGGAGCGGTGGGGACGGAGGATCCCGGCGCGATCTGCGCTCCCTATTGCGGAGGGCGGGCATGCGGGTAGCTGGATGATGACGTGTTCGTGTTCGGGTTGTATTGATTGGCGTTGTGGCGCGGGGCGTGCGGGTAGCTCGAGGTGGATTCCGAGGTGTGCGAGGGGCGCGTCTTGCGGAGTCCCCATTTGAAGCCCATTTTCTCCCATGCGGACCCGGATTTCGCCTTCGGACTTGAATCCGAGGGGTCGAGCGAGTCGGATGTGGGTGGTGTGATCGGGGGCGTCATGGGCTCACCGAGGGAAGTCGGTGAATCCGCGGTGCTCATGCTGTCGTCGGTGTAGGAGTCGTCGTTTGCTTCGGCGCTGCTGGTCGTAGATGAGGTATAATGAGAACCGAGGCCACGCTTGAGGGCAAGAGCAAGGTGAGAAGGTTGTGACGGGCGCAGAGGTCCGGAGTAGGTTTGTGTGTCACGACTCGAACTTCCATAGCCAGACTGTGAAGAGGCTCCGGAGTGGTTACGAGACTCCTGTGTGAGCATACCTGCCATATCATCCGTCGACGCGTACGGACTCGAGTAGGTGGTGGGGCCTCGCGTTACCGAGACGGAATTAAGGAAGGGCACAAGGACACTCTCCTCCATGAGATCGTACACTATCCTGACGGCCGTATCGAGTTGTGAGGGGTGTGGTGGTGTGAAGTGGTTTGGGGCAGAGACGAGGCGATCGCGAACGTCGGATGGTAAGTTGACCTCGCGGGGTCCATTCGGTGTGATGTATGCATCCAGCAGCTTCTGCCAAAGCATACGAACGTATTCGCAACCCTCCGTCGACGGTGTTATTAGTAGCCCACGGCTATTCTCTCGTAATGTTTCATAATGTTTCCGGTACCGCGAAGCATCCATTGTAAATTCTAGTGTTTCCAAGCAGTGATTTTGTGATAGGTAGGCCATGAAGGCGCTGAGCGTCCATGGCGGCGGTGCCGAGTTTGCGAGCACCTCTCGCAGTGTCGGCCTTCGTGGGCAGTATGGTCCAGCGGGTATGGCAAGGCTCAGTGGCCTCGATGGCAGGTTGTCGCCAGACGACATGAATTCGTCGTCGGCGTCCCAGTCGAAGACGACCGCAGAGCACCTCGGCGAGGGATAAGCGGTATTTTCTTCGTGGTTTTGTTGAGGTATTTGTTTCGGTCGTTTCGACTTTCTCATTGCGATTCGGGAGAACCTCATGAAGCCCTTGGCCTCTTTCCCAGCTGTGCTACTGCTCCTGCTCTTTCGTGTACTGAAAGATAGAGAGACGTTTCTATATCGACAGCATTGGCAACGTCGTGTATGTGTAATGCAGTAGGGTATCTGGTAAATCTGGTAATGAGGACAACGACCTTTTTGCAGTCGCGTTTGGGACCAAAGAGGGTCTACGTTCTGACTGGCGGATCTAAGAAACGACGAATCACTTTTAACGCATGCAAGTAGCCGATCAAACTTCCAATGGTTGTCGATCTCCGTTTCCGTTCCAAGACACTCGGGTGTCAAGCGTTATGCAGTGTATCGTCAGGAATGTTTCCTGGGCCTCCGCGCGTCCGAATGTGTGGTATGGGTGTGAGAGTGGTGGTGTACGTTGGTGTGGCGATGGTCACAAACGTGCCTTTGAGTAACCCTTCGTGTAACGTTGGCGAGAGTGTCGGGAAGGAGAGGTATAAGAGAGAGTAGCCTGTGACAGATTCTTTGTGTTGCCAGTGACGATGTATGTAAAGACCCGATTCGTAGTTTCCTCTTTTTTCGTAATAGCGACTCTCTTTCTTTTTTTCGTAGCGGGTGACACCAAGGTGGTGCAAAGTAATGGGTCCTAAGTCCACTTATAGTCCCACTGCCCTGGGAAGGAGGCAACGGCAGGCAGCCTTTTTTTGTTTTTTTTGTTTTCAAGTCAGTGCGAGGCTCGCAAGGTGTGATTTGTGTGTTTGTGCTTGCTTGTGAGAGGTAAGGTATATGGAGCGGATATGGATCGATATGGAGTTTGTATGGAGCAAACGGGGATCGATTTGGCGCGGCTAAAGACAGCACGGATTTCGCTCAGAAATGAGTGAATGGGTCGGTCGGGAAGGATGGAGTGGTGGTCTCGGAGAAGGGATATGGGTCGATATGGATGTTTCGAAAGAGGCTTCTGTGCATCTGAGATCCGAAGTGGGTATTATCAGTAGTAAGGTACTCTGAATAGTGGATGCTTGTGGGTGCCTGTGGGTGCCTGTGGGTGCTGGTGGGGCCAAGACGTAATAAAGGCGTGTACTCCGTTGAGTCCGTTCAATCCGTATAGTGGAGTCTTTTTCTTTTCGGAGTCTAGGAGGGGCGTAGGACAGCGGAATGATGGAAGGCCTAGTTTTTGAGTCGAGTAAGTAACTTTTTGTCGTAGTAGTGGTAAGTACTACAAAAGTAAAAAAGTAAGTAGTGCTCCGTATGGCAAGTCAGGTTAGGTTACTAGAAGAGGAAGAAGGCTGGTCGCAACGGCTTTGCGGGTTGCGGGTTGCAGGTCGCCACTGCCACTGCCACTGCCACTGTGTGCAAGGAAGGTCCTGAGTTGCGAGGTGTCTTGAGGTGCCACTTGGGGGTTGAACACAACGACGACGAGTGGACGGACAGAGTGGATTGTAGCAGGCGGTGGAGTTTGTTGGGATGCAAGATATGAGGTGAGGGTGGCAACAAGGTGTTCTTTTCTTACCTTTTGCTTTACTATACAATAGAGTAATTGTACAGTTGAGTAAGTGAGCGAGTGGGTTGACAGCGAGTTTGTTGGTGGAGCAGCAAGCAGGCAAGGCCAGGAAACAGACAAGAGTAAAACAAACAAGCAGTTCGAACAGCGAAGCGCGGCGGATAAGTAGCGGCAGGGTATTAGAGTAGTCGTAGAGTGGAGTTAGAGTACCAGGAGCAGGTACTCTTCCTCCTCGCCGGTCGTTTCTTCTTCTGTCGCTTCTGGAAGGGAAGGAAAGAATAGAATAGAGTACGAAGTAGGGAGTAGAGTGTACGCCGCTCAGGGTTCGGTGGCGAGGTGGAGTCAAGGGAGTTCGGATCTGATGGGTGAATCGTTCGGTCAGTTCCAGTCCCAGTCGATTTGACAGGCAAGGACGGTAGGGGAGACAGGCGGGCGGCAGGGCGTAGACTTGGCGTTTATGTGCAGTAGAGTAGAGTAGAGTGCAGTAATGTAAGAGGAGTGTAGGGGTGTGTAGGGGTTTGTAGGGGTTTGCTAGAGTGCTTTGAGGAGGCGAGATGGAATGTTCAAGGGTCAAGGAAGTGGAGAGCCCAGTACGGAGACAATAGACGAATACAGACAACAACAAAGACAATCAATAAGCAGAGGAATGGGAGAGTTACTCGTACTCTATTGGGACGAGTATCTACTGTAGTATGCTTTGAGAGGTTGTCAGGGCTAGGGTTCAAGAAGGACTGGTAAGATTAGTGAGCCAGATGAGGGCCGAGGATGGAACGGATGGGATGGGATGGGATGGGATGGGATGAATGAGTGAGCGCTGATAAATAATGTGACGATATGAACAAGCGATGTGACGGTGGTGACGAGATGACGAGATGGCAGCGAGATGACAGAGCCACGGAAGCGCCGATCGCTACTGTTCGTAGAGGGAAGTATGGCGGCAGTAATAATAGTACCCGGCAGGAATTTAGAGTACCACTGGTTGGTATACTACTGTACTCCAGATTATGTGGTCCAGATTATGTGGTCCAGATTATGTGGTCGAGATAGATAAGATACATTGTCTGCATTCTATACATTCTATACATTCTACAGTATATGATGGGATATGATAGGATATGATAGGATATGATAGGATATATGATGAATATGGCAATAATTGATGGAATAGAGTAGGAGATATGACACAAGACCAGACAATCAAGCGCAGACAATGACAATAGTATGGTACTGTGTGTAGAGTACCTCACACCACGATCTCGTCACGCCGGCCATAATATCCAGCAAAGACAGAGTTAGTTCGCGATAGGATGCAATGCATCAACAAGTCCCTTCGTACACAATGTACACCCCCCTAAGAGTACTTCCCTCCGCACCTCATCTCTCCCCGCTCATTGGATCAGGCTGGACTCTTGAACTGTGCACTTGTACTCTGCTGCATGGAAGGAGGGATAGAAGGCGTACTTCGAAGGAGTGGAAGGCGCGGAAAAGGTGTGGGGAAAAAGGCACCAACAGTGTTTGACTTTACCACAATAACCAATAACCAGTAGAGTTACCGTACAGTACAGTAGTAAAAGTCGCACAACAGGGGCTACACCGGTCGTACAAGATACCGCCACTCCACACCGCAGACCGATACAGCGCCCACGTATCTTCTACCTCCAATCACCCCATCCCATCCCATCCCATCCCATCCCATCCCATCCCATCCCATCATCATCCAACTCACCACACCCCCCCAGGCGCAGTCCAATCCCAAGCAACCGCGCAAGCCGAACAACACCACCACCACCAACTCCCAAAAGCAAGCCATCACCCAATCCCACACTAGCACCAACAATCCCAGTCCTCACTAGAACGACGCTAGAACCTTGCCACCACCAATTCCCAAAGCGGCCATGGCTCGCCCCACTCTAGAGACAATCACCCGGACGCCACTTCCCTTTCGAGGATAGCGGAGTGGTTTGGTTCGATTTACTATGTACGTGTGATGCAGGCGGGGGGGGCGAAGGGAGAAGTGGGGATGGGTGGGTGACTAGCGCCGGGTGAGAGAGAGAGAGAGAGAGGAGATGTGACGAGTTGCGTGACAAAGCATGATTTGCCTGAGTTGGGTGTGTGGTGGCATTCATGCTGATGACGGTTGGGTTTGTGGCTTGTTTGCTTGTTTGCTTGTTTGTATGGGAAAGACGAATAGATGCCACGGGACAACGCGACTCCGTGATCTCCAACATCCCAGCCTCATCCCCTCCCTTACCTCCCCATCCCAGCCGGCCACCCACTCAACCAACCCCACCTCATCTCACCCCCATTCCTTCCAGAAGCAACCAACCCACCTCTCCCCCAGCGCGTGACACCGCACGTGCTCCCCCATTGCATCCCATCCCCAGCACCCCCTTACCTCTTTCTCCCCCCCTCCATCTCGCCTCCCCCTGCTCTCTCCTCACACCAACCCTGTCCATCTTCACCCATTTTACCACTTTACCCCGTTCCAGCCGACAGCCTGCTCGCAGTAGCGTGGCGCCCTCTCTGCTCTGGCACCACAACCCTCCTCCGCGCAGCCATCCAGACCCCGGGAATGGGAAATGGGAATAAAGAAGAAGGTACGTACCCTTTCTCTAGTACACTTCATGCCATAAAGAACGAGAACTACGAGAACTACTGTTGCAAATGCGTCCTGCGCACAACCACAGAGGTTCAAGCCAAGAAATGAAAAAGAAGGGTCTAGCGGCCCGGGAATGATCCCCCGAAACACCAGCGTTACCAAACTCAGTCCGTCCAACAACTCACTCCAAATCCTGCCTTTAGCAAAAAAGCGAGGCCAAACCAAGCCGCCACCAACCCCACACCGTCGCGCCATCAATCCACACATTAGCAAACCCCCCACGCACTCTGCCACTGCCAACCCTCTGCCAACCTTTCTATCCTCAGGCTAAAACCGCTCCAGCGTCGCAGCAGCCAACGGCTGGGGATCGGCGGTGCTAGGCGTTGTTCGCCAAGGTGCAGGTTTGGCGGTTCGTTCATGCTGAAAGAACGGATAGGGATGGGAATGTTACGGTTCGAGATGGGAAAGGGACAGTCGCCACTCACCTCACTATGCCGTCATGTTGCGTCGCCGAGGGGTTTGGGGGATGTGATGGGCACGCGAGATGTTACGGTTGTTTGAGAGTGAAATGCCAACTGTAAGTATCTCACCACACACCGGGGGAGAGAGCACGTGTGGTGTTTGTGCTTCATCTGTCTGCTAGAGGGAGGAATCGATAATCCAGCGTAGAGAACCCGCTCTACACGCCAAAATGGCCTACTACAGGACTGCAATATCCACTGCGCACGCACTCATCGCGGACCATTGCACCACAATCCCTCCATCCCCACAGACCAGAGAGTCTCCATAAGCACTCTCGCAACTCGAGCTCCAGCTTGCGAAGGACCCCGCTGAACTATCAAAACCGGCGCGGATCCCCGGTCTCGGAGAGTGATGATGGGAAACGGTGCACTCTCCCAATCCCGTCCTCTAGATTAACCCCCACGCCCACGGCGATCAGATCGTCGCTGCTTGCCTCGGCGAGCATATTATCCTGTGCTCTCAGGGCTGATTATCCTAATTGATTACCCCTTCTTCGCCCGCCTGTCCCCTCACCACGCCTCTCTGATACAACGCTTCCCGAACTCACCCGTCGTTACCCGCCCACGATCCAAAACACTATCTGAAGTAAAGGACCCTTACAGTATACAGTAAAGTAGAGACGAGGAATAATTCCAGATTTCGCCACCGCCTAATCTAGCCTCCTCTCCTCTCTCCACCGTTAGTACATTTCCAAAAAAGGTACAAAGAATCTCAAATCTCAAATCTCACTCACGAACCGTATCCACACCACGGCCCCACCCCCCACCATTCCCCGGCCTTCCTATCCTTTTACAGTTCGCCGACCCACTTTTTATCCTCACTGGTTGCAATCCAGCCCGGTCGCTTCTCGCCAGCCGCGGTCAAGGGAAAAAGAAACCGGGGGGGGGGAGGGCGCCACAAAAAGAAGAAAAAAAAACTTCTTCTATGGGGGGCTTCTGGAAGATTTCTACTTTCGGGGATGCCGTGCAAGGGGGGGGGAATAGAGTTTCGTGATTTTGTAGTACACGCAGTACAGTAGGGTTGTTTGCTAGGCTCGGGGAGGCGTGCCTGTCTTGCCTATCTGCAATGTAAAGGAGCAGGGAGGTGTGCGCTTATGTCGTGTAACTATTGATGGATTGGATTTCGGAAGGGGAAAAGGGGGAGGCCGAGACACCTTCGGAAGCGCATACCTACCACTTCAGGGCAAGGCTAAGGCTGGTTGGTGGTGGGAAGGCCTCTAATTTTCTTGACGGTTTACGATACGATACTCTGCTTTGCTCTACTCTACGTATACTCGGTCGGGCAAGACGGGTATCTACAAAAAAAAATCGATCGAGTCGGCCTCACCCGCCATCCCGTCATCTCGGCTCACCCGCCCTGGCTCAGCCAAACTCTCCCATCCACGGTTCGGGGTCGCGTATATGTCCGAACGCCGTACGGATACAGACAAAGGACCGAGGTACGCTGTCATGTCATGATGATGCCAGTGAACTAAGGAAGAAAAATAAGAAATTAGAAAGGAGAAAGGAGAAAAGAAGGTTTGGCTTTGACGCCGAGGTGTGGTACGGCTGGGGCTAGAGAAGGTTGGCGTGCAGGAGATCGCTGTACTGGATGATGTGCCAGCAGCAGGTAGCGCCGAGGGTGAAGAACTACAGACAGGTTCGGCTGAGGCTCTGACAACGTTACAGCGCTCTCCCGGCCTATCCTTCGTTAGCCCAGTCCCGTCCAGTCCTGTTCACCTCAAACTCTGTTGCAGGATATGTTAAAGTTAGGCCTAGCACCACACCGTAAAGTTAGGTTGGCACACACACACAAACCGCACTAATTAGGCCGCCGCACCAACGCCAGATCCTCACCACCAACCACCACAGCACAGCAGACCGAATCTTCAGCCCAGCCCCGTACCGTATCCGCAAACAGCTTTAAGCATGTGTTGTGTATGCGTGCGTGCTCCGATCTACAGCGGTGTGTGGTGCGCTCTAAGCCCCCCGGCGGGCTCCCCGGCGAGCTGAGACAGGTCTCACTTCCGTCAGATAGGCTATATCTCCGAGACCTGGCTGGGCGGCGCGAGATGAGACATTCAAGCAAGCAGGTAAGTAGGTAAGTGAGTGAGTAAGTAAGTAAAATAGGTTGATACGGTGACAGCGGTTCGAGGCGCCGTTATAACGCCGCTGCATCGTCTAGATCCGGCTGGTGAGATGGTGTCGGTGTATCTATCTACACCACTACACCACTACACCACTCCAGCACCTGTGGGAGACTTGCGTTGTAGGGCTACAGTAGCCAACTTCTAAACCTAGAATAGCGAACCACCCCCCAAGCAATCAACATCCTCAATCCAGCCTCCTCGCCGCTACCTACCTTACCCATCGAGCCAGAGCGGATCCCCCATCCCCATCACCTCTCCTCTGCCAAGCCTGACCCCATCTCCCAGCCAGCCAGCCGCACATGCCTCCCCCTCTTCACGCACACCGCCCACCGGCCCGACGAGCCTTCGGACGCGGATTCTCCGTAGGATGCGAGGCGGCTATGTGCGTTGCCTCTGCTTACCCTACCGCCCACTTACCAACAAGACAGAATATACCCAACATCACACACTTTACCCTATCCCGCGGTGCCCTACTTTACCCTACCCTACTCTACTGTATGCAGTGCGGTGGATGTGCGGTGGATGTATGTACAGGGGAAGGGGGGGATGGGGGTGGAGCGAGATCTAGAACCACGACCGAGGGATCGGCGGTGTGAGGTTAGTTGTTTCTGGGCGCGGGTGCTTGTTTGTGGATGGGGAGGGTGAGGGAGGGTGTGGACTTGGCTTGAGGGCTGAGGAGGGCTGGAGACTGGGAGGGAGGGCGGTTAGGTTCGGGAAAGTGCACATGGCGAGATGGGGATGGGGAGAAGGAGTGAGTGGTTTCTTCTTTTTTTCTTCTCGTATCTTTCGTTTGGCTTGTATGTCCGTGTGGTTCTCCATTTGCTTGGTGGTGTGGTGGGCGGCATGGTGAGGCAGTGTGGTGTTTGGGTTGGCGCGCGGTGAGGTGCCTTGGTGCGTGGGAGGGGGCTTCTGTGGCCCTTCTGTGGATGGTGATGGTGCCCCTATTTGTGTGTGCGGTGCTTTGTGTTACTCCTATTATCTGTTTACCCGTCTGTTCTTCTGTTCATATGCAGTTCTGTTTATCTTCTCATCTGTTCATACTTCCATATGTTTATCTATTCTACCTATCTGCTCCTCCTGCCATCTGTTTTATCCAGCTGCTCATCCTCTCGTCCGTTAGTCTTCTGTTCATCCTTTTAATCTTCTCCTACTCTCCTCTCTTCATAAGCTCGTCCTTTCATCCGTTCCGTCCACCCTTTCACCTGCCCCTCTGTCTATCCATTCCGTCTCTCTAGCCACCTGCTCCTGGCCATAAACAAGCAGTACTCTGGCATAGAATCTTTTCGTGTAGGCATGGCCAATGACCAAAAGCCTACTAGTGCCATGATCTAGATGGTCAGTCGGCGAGGTGTTATGCTCAAGTGGGCGGGAGGGGGCGGGGATCGTGTTGCTACGTTTTCTCTTGAGTTCACGGGGTGGAGCGAGGCGACCGAGAGGAGAGGAGATGAGATATTGGAAGGGGAAGTAGAAGGTGAGTGAGTGTCCGTTTGTCTAGCTCCTCGTGGCTAGATATGCAGACTCTATTTCCATTTCATAGCTAATGGGTAGACTTGACCGCGCTGTCCACTGGTCCTAACGGTTCCGTAGCCGGGCTCGTGTGGTCTCTCTGTCTTCTCCTTGGATGTTTTTTGCTTCGTGCTTTTGCCATGTATCATTTTGATCAAGCCTAGTATACATATAGACATGCACACGCACGCAGGCCGCATCCAAGTTCTCAGAGTTATCTTATATATATTTAACGTTGTAGCCAGTTCATTCCATATACCACACCCCATACACCACCAACCAACCCCGAAATCTATCCCCATATCTAGTGTGACGCAGCGGATCCAAGAAACTCCTTCCATGCAATCTACCCAACCACCCCTCTCCCCATCATCAACTCTCACAACCCCCCTTACTCAGTAACCTCCCACGCCCTAACAGCCCCATCATCCCCACTCGAAACTACCATCTCCCCTTCCTTCCCATCAAACCGCTGACACCACGTAACATGATTAATCTCGTATGGTCCATGACCCATCTCGGCAGTGGCAAGGATCTTCCAGTTTCCTGGGCCTACCTTCTCTCCCTCCCCCTCCTTCTTCCCTTCCACCTTCTCTCCCTCCCCAGCCTCCTTCTTCCCCTCCCCCTCACCCACCACACCATCCGCAACCCCCTCAACCTCCCCATACACCACAATCCTCGAATCCCCCCCACAACTCACCACCCGTCCCGTCCTCTCACTCCACGCAACCGCATACACAGCCCTCGTATGCGCCTTCGGCAACACCGCTTCAACAACCCATTTCTCGCCCTGAGCAGCAGCCCGCATAGTTGATGGGATACCGCCACTCTCCGCCTCGGCGGCTTCGATGCGCTTCCAGACACGGAGGGTGGTGTCTGCTGAGCAGGTTATTAGGCGGCGCGGTTTCGGCTTCTGTGCGTCTGCTTCTGCTTCAACTTCTTGTTTAGAGTCGGCGTCGGCTTCGGCGTCGGGGTTGGAGGCGGATGAAGGGCCAGAAGCACCCTCCCAAGCAACCCCCCAGACCGTCTCCTCTCCCCCCTCAAGCACACCAATACACCCCCATTCCCCCTCCCCATCCTCCCTCCACACGCGGACAGTACCGTCATAACTCGAGCTGGCTAAACACTCTCCCTCGTCACCCTCGGTTGTTGGGGCCCAGGCGACGCATTTCACATCCCCTTCGTGTTCTGTGAGGACAGCGACTGTCTCCCATTCATCAGCCCCGTCGACTTCTTCCCATATCCATATACTTTTATCCCTAGAGCAGGTTGCGAGGTATTGGCCCGAGGGACTGAATGCCAAACTCTTCACCTCCGCATCGTGACCCTCGAGAACAACACTAAACTCCCAATCCTCCCCCTCTTCCCTCTCCCCATCCTCATCCCCAGCATTCTCATCCCTCCGCCACACCCCCGCCGTCCCATCGAAGGATCCAGTAACCAAACCCAGTTCTTGGGAAGGCAGATGCGGTTTCCAAGCTGTAGAGCGGATGGACCGCGTATGTCCGCCTTCGAGAACGGAGTGAGGGGTGGAGCTGCGCAAGGAGGTTATGCGGGCGGTTTTGCCGAGGGAGGTGGACAGGAGGGGGAGGGTGGGGTGGGGGGTTGAGTGCCAGGCGCGGTGGGGGGAGGGAGGGTGGAGGGGGGGGAGGGGGGTGAGTTGCATTGTTGGTGGTGGGGGTGGGTGTATGTTGTAGGTGCTTGGGTTGGCGGATTGGAGGGTGAGGTGAGGTCGTTTGGGTTTGTGTAAAGGTGTAGACTGTGTTGTATGGATTGTGTTGTTGACTGACTGCTTGATGGCGGGGTCGACGTTCGAAGAAGGGGTAGCTCCGTTTTCGATCCGCGCGGAAACGTCGAGTGATCCGCTTTGGTATCGACAAGCTGAGAATTGCCGAGTATGGTATAGAGCTGAGGAGACAAGTAGAGCTTCAGTCGATGTACGTCGCGTCGTGTGAACTCCCGTGATTTATTATTTACTTCCTCGCTATCCCAGTGCGTAACCGAATCGGAGATTCGAAATCAATCAGCCTCGTCTGGCGGCGTGGGGGATTGGCGGGGCCGGTGCCGGATCAACGACCCCGCCGAGACGGGCGAATTCAGTACTCTAATCGACAGCTTCTTTATAACCACCACAGTCTTATATAATGGAAAGCTATCTGCCAGATAAAGAAGAGATACTAGTGATACAGAGGAAAATATAAGGGGAAGTAATATCAGCCATTTATTTTCAAGCACTGAAGATATATCCAAACCAACAGGGTTGCTTGATCTCTATTATCCCATCACAACAGATATTTGAAGTAGAGGAAACCTTGAAAATAAAGCTACGGTCCTAAATCATTTGAGAAGTTCGATAGTCCAATGCCCGGAGGTTAGCCACAGATGCATAGCCCAAAGCTTGAGCTTAATCCACACCTATTATCCCGTTTATCATTCGGCCATCTACGTCTCCATCACCGCCACGGTGCAGAGATGTGGTCGAAGCTGCAGCCCTGGTAGTGGCGCATGTGAAGCGATGGGTTGTCTGATCCAGTGTATCTTTGAAGGAAAGTACAACTCTCCGGTGAAGCATTCTGGGTATATTTGGGCTCCCCTAACAACTAGATCGTAGGTCCGAAATATGGCCAACTCCTTGGAAAGGTCTCTTCAATATGGTCGATGTCCTCAATTAGGCAGTTAGATGTGACACGAAGCGTCTTACCTGCCTTAGGCGCAGCATCCAGTTTGTAGAGAAGTTCCTAGATGGCAACATCACCGACCCCTTCAAGGCAGACAAGGGGCAGGCACTAAGGGGAGTTTGCCTCTCTTCGTTTAGCTTCTTCTCGCTGTTGCTACTTTGCTGTTGCTGTTGCCGTTACTGTCACCATTGCTATTGTTATCACCATTCCTATCACCGTTACTACCCTACCATCGTTGCTACCCCCATCACCGCTTCTCAACCCCCCAAAAATACGACATCGATCGTCTTGCTAAATCAAACGTTCGCTGTCAGTTATCCATTGCACCACTTGCGTAAGTAGAACCATCAAATTTTTGCTGGGGGTTTTACTTCCGCCTTGTCTTCCTTCAACTAGCCGGTGTTTGTGTTCTTTAAATGGCGGATCGATGCTAGATTTGGGATGGTTCTTTGGTCAGTTTGACCGGGGAATCTATTGGTGGGCTTTGTTTTTGAGAGAGGGGTGAAGTGGGTGGATATATTTTATTTATATTATATTCATAATTTTTTAAAAATCACCAAATATATCATGAAAAAACTGGATATGGTGATACTATGACTTCCAGACCCGACCATATAAATGTTTTGGTGCACTTGTTATATTATTTTAACAAACATCTTGCTCTCTCTGCATTTTTCTCATCATTTTCCCATCTTCTTACACCACGCCTTATAACAACCAACCGAGCAAGGGAGCAGATTCATGGATATATCATATATTCAAGTCTATATATCAAAACATATCAAACTGGCAAAAAAAGAGGCAAAAAACATACAACAGTGGGTATTCGCTGGTGGTCACCCACCCAACTACTAATCCACCGATCTCAAGCTTGTGTATGGCAGAGCGGACGGGATGCCCAATTCTCTTGAGTCTATGGTCGTATGTGGTTGATAGTTATATTGTCTAGTTTAAGTAGGGGAGCTGGGTAAGAAGCTGCGCTGATGACGAGAAAAATGCAGAGAGCAATATGTATTTTTAAAATAATAACCAAAAAACCACCCAACTTATCTTATTTATCTCAAAACCTCCGCCCATTTTCCATGTCCATCCAAGAAACATCAGGCGCAGTCTATCAAGCGTAGTCTATCAAAATCATCCGCTTCGATAAACCATCTCTAGAGGCAGAAGCTCCCTCACCCCAAATCAAAACGCCATGGATGCTTTCTTTCTCTCATCATCATCATCTTATCTCATCCCTCATCATATATAAACATCCCCACTACCACTTAAACCTCCTTCTCCTCCACAACCACACCCCATGGGTGGTCCTCGCGGCCATACATGATATCCACGAGCCAGTTCTTAATAACGTTGGTGTAATCGCCGACCTCACCCTGAGCCATTGGGACATCGATATCCACACCACGGAAGTGGATTTTCGACACCGGCGCGACGAAGAACTGCATCCATATTAGCCAATCGTCCAATCTTCAGTCAGGGGAAGGGTAACTCACAGCCGTCCCACAAGCAAAACACTCCACCAACCGTCCCTCCTCAGACGCCTCCACAATCTCCTTCATAGTATACTGCCTCTCCACCACCTCAATCGGCTCCAGTTCCCCCTTCACCGCCAACCTCTCCTTAACAAGCTGAATCACACTCCTCCTCGTCACCCCATCCAAAATAACCTTACTCCCCAACGGCGCCGTAATCAACTGCAACTTCCCCTCCCCCTTCGTCCTCATCACCGTAAAAAAATTACTCGCTCCCGCTTCCGTAACCTGCGCCTCGTCACCAAGAAGCCAGAGGACTTGGTTGAATCCCAACCTCCGCGCTTCTTGCTGCGCCATCAAGCTGGGGCCGTAATTCGCGCCTACTTTGGCGAAGCCGAATCCGCCGGGCCACGCGCGCACGGTGTCGTTTTGCGAAGCCAGCAGCTTCATGCCGCCGGGGGTTTCGGAGAGCTCGGGCATGTAGGTGGCGATGATAAAGAGCATAGCCTCCTTTGGTGTCTGCACGCCGAGCTCGGCTTGTGTCCCGATCAGGGTTGGGCGGAGGTAGAGGAACTTCCCTGCATCGGATTTAGGGAGGAACTTAGCCGCGTCCACGGCCACGAGCTCGGTGATCAATTTCTCCACCTCCGCAGTATCAAAGGTCGGGAGAGCAATGCGCGCAGACGACATGAGGAGGCGCTTAGCATTGCAGTCCGGGCGAAAGAGGCGGACCTTCCCATCATACCCACGGTAGCACTTAAGGCCCTCAAAACACTCCGTAGCATAGTGCAGCACGGAAGCCGTAGGCATGATGGAGAAAGGGCCGTAGGGCTTCAGCTCCGGGACGCCCCAGCCACTATTCACGTTCCAGGTGCATGTTATCATGTGGTCTGTCGCGAAGGAGGAGACGTTGCGGATGGGGTCGTCGAGGGCGGGGACGGTGCGCGGGGTCGTGGTGCGCGTGCGGGTCAGCTTTGAGGCGTCGAGGGCCGCGAGGGAGGGGGTCGCGCTGGTGAGCTTCGCGGCCACGGCGGAGGCGATCAGGTTGGGGTTTTCGGGCACCATGGCCTGGGGAGGCGTGGCGGATACAGCGGAGGGAGACATGAGGGGTTGTTGTGGTGGGGGTTATCGCCCGATGGTATGCGAGGGGAAGTGATAAGAGATTGTCTTCTCTTTTGCGACTGAGAAGAGTGGAGGGGTAGATAGAGAGGCAATGGGGGATAACAGAGCGGGGATGGCAGCTGTTATATGAGTGTATGTATGTGTGTGAGAGGAAGGAGAAAAAAAGTAGAGCGAGTCAAGAGGAGGGGTTGGGGTTCACTTTTTGTAGACCACCGGCTTTTGGAGAAGGGAAAGACGGAAGACGGGTGTTGAGGGGGGGGCCAGGTCTGTTAGTCACACGCAACTTTCTGGTGCGGGAGCTAAGATAGTAGTTTGAGGATGGATAGACGTGTTGGAGAATAGGAAGGTCAGAGTCCATTGGCTCTAATCTTTGTAAGAATCTCGGCGGCACGGTGTGTTTCAACGTGTGTCTATTCGTCTTCTATTCGAGGCTATACGTTATTTGCATACTCTTCTTTTTTCCCTTTCCCCTGTAAAACTCCGTAATCGGACGCATTGCGATTGCGGCGAAACAATTGGCTGTGCATGTTGTGTGTAGAAGAGAAGGCGCACCCGCATGGTCTGTCTACTTACCGTGCGCCCGGTCCGCAGGTCTCAGAATTTCTCGGTGGTGGTCGGTCGTGGTGGGCGGCGAAAGTTCGATAAAAAAAAACGACGCGTCCCGAGTCCGAACTAGATATGACGTCGACAGGACCCTTTTTCCAGTAACACAAAACTCTTCAATGGAGGCGTTTGAGGATCAACAATTGGGCAGCCACTTACATCGCAGAGGACGAGTTCATGGTATCTGTTGATAACCAGGTGACTGCCTGCCCCCCTTTGCTTGGCCTTGTTGGCCCTTCAAGGTCAGCAACGGAGATAATGTTTTGATTCGATTGATAAATCCATAAGAAAGTGCGGAATCAAATGTCGATATAGGCCGTTGCAAGCCGAGCGTAGCCCTTTTGTTCCAGCTCTGCCGAATCGCCGACTCGGAAAAGGGTAGAGAGAGGGAGAGAACACATAACAAATCAGTCAGCAGGTACAAACAAATACATGAATCAGAGAATCGTATTGGCTTGGGGGTGTTTCGGCATATAATTGCGCGATACTGCACAATGACAATGCTATTGATTCTGTCTGATCATTGACGACGAGAGTTGACGATGGAGAGTTCATGGTTGACGGTTGATATCAACAGTGATAAGTGACAGTAGTGGTCGTGCAACTGGCGGTAAAGTCGAGCATCTCCGCCGCCAAACCCGTGCCTATCAACAGCTCTCTCTCCAGTACGAATACCCTCACTCCCACCCAAATAATAAAAACAGACAATAAACCCTCTCAAAATCCCAAGTGGGAATCCCCATCCATTTAACCCCCTCCCCCCCCTCAATCCGTGACATGAGCACCATGCATCCCCCAACCCAACCCCCATCGGAGATGCGGCTATCCCCAATTGTCAGCCTTGCATTCCCTGTCCTCTGATTCGCCACTCGCATTTCAAAGCCCGACCCGAGCTCGCCCATCGCCATCGACAGTATAATATCTAATCCCAAAACCACAACAATTTTCCCAAACCCCATCACATCCTAAAAAACCACACACACAACCATGGCATCCTTCGCCCGCCCCATGTTCCAATCGGTACCTCCCCCCTTCCCCCCCCCCTCCCCCCCTCATCCCCCCCCTCAAACCCCCCACCCAACCCCCCCCCCCCCCCCCACCCTACAAAAAAAAACCAAAAAAAAAAAAAGAAAAAAGAACAAAAAAAAAAAAGAAAAAAAAAAAAAAAAAAAAAAAAAAACCAAAAAAAAAAGAAAAAAAAAAAAAAAAAAAAAAAAAAAAAAAAAAAAAACAAAAAAAAAAAAAAAAAAAAAAAAAAAAAAAAAAAAAAAAAAAAAAAAAAAAAAAAAAAAAAAAAAAAAAAAAAAAAAAACAAAAAA
>KV459500.1:51051-62632 GCA_001662645.1 Pseudogymnoascus sp. 03VT05 | reverse complement strand
CGTTTAAGACCCAGCGTTACATCCCCCCGCCGCTCAGACATCTTTGTAGAACTGTTTAGGTCCTACCTCTGTGACGACCCTCTGTCGCTTTGGAAGTGTCTAGGTTCCGTCTCGGTAGCCAATCGCAGGATTAGTGTCTGCTAACTAGGGGTAGCCAAGGATGAAATTCACGTCCAACCCTTTGAAAGCGCAGGCAATGAACTGGTAGCGTGCCGTTGCTAATGCGCCTACCCTGTCTGTTGCCTTGATTTGCAGGTGGTGGGCCCCGTAGGTCTATACTTCTCACCCCTTAAGGGTCGACAGCCCCGTGTCGCCCTCCCTAGTAGGGGTCCACCCGCACTCTACGACGAGGGACTAACGAACACAGTTCTCCTCCGCGCTAGAGTTGATGAGGGCCCGTTCTGTCTTCACTACCCCGTCTGCCGTAATGACCTAGATCGTGATGACCAGCCGCCTCCTCGCAGCTGGCATCGCTAGCGCCCCCTTAGAGTCCTGCTAGCTAGGCGCTGTGGAGATTATCGCTGGGACTCCCCTTTTCCTAAGAGGCTAGGGCAGTCTAGGGAGATGTGGCCCTTCTGGCTACAATTGTAGCAAATGGCCTTAGGGCACTGTGCTAGGCGGTGCTCTGCTGATCCGCAGCTGTGGCACCTATTGCCCCTTCGGTCCCCCTAAGGTCCGGCTAGGGTGCGGTTTAGGCTGGTCGCTAGGTTGCCCTAGCAGCCCCCTTCGTCCCTTTCCCTAGGGTTCCTTGGCCGCTAGGTGTCTTGAACTGCTGGCCTAGGATCCTCCCGCTCTGTCGCCCGTGCGGGGTGGTTGGTCTGCCTCTAAGACGGCTGTTTATTAGTGAGGCGGTAGGTGTTCTTAATCCGAGTCGTTAGGGCCAGCATCCCCTGCTGCGTATAGGGGATGTCGTTACGGTGTAGGATTTCGCGCCTTACCTCTTCGCAGAGCTTTGCGTATAGGGTGTTTTTCCGCAGTTCGTCGTTGTCAATTTAGAGCTTGAGCTTAAGGGTGTTAAGGTAGGCAGCAAAGTCTTCTGCCGTCTGCGCTTCGCCCTACTTTGCTTCGTTATACAACGTGATGGCGTCAAACGTCCAGTTTAACAGGTCAATGATGGAGTTGACTATCCACTCCTTGAATTCTGCCTACGAGGTATTGCCTAAGCCTTCCCTACGTTCGTGGCGCTCCTACTTTGCTGCGGGCCCTAGTCCGAACGCAAGGACGTAGTAGTTGATCTTGTTCTGGTCCGTAGGGTATTAAGAGCCGGCGTTAATACAGAAACGACGATTGGCCCCCGCTGTGAATACCTAGGCTTCTCAGAGGCTCTTCCCCTAGAACGTTGCTAGGTTGCGGAACTTTGGCGCTTAGGGCGGTCTTCGTGGCCGGTCTGCTAACGGGTCGCTAGGTGGCTCCTCGTTATAGGCACTCGCTCCCTTAGAGTTACTACTGCCTAGCCCCTCGTCCTAGCGCTGCTTCTTGGCCTTAGCTCGGGGCTCCTCCCTCTATAGCTTCTATAGCTCTCGTTGAAGCAAGCGCTTCCTCCTTTCTTAAGCTTCTAGCTCCTTAATTCGTACGCGGACCGCCGCCTGATTACAGAGGCAGGCGGCCTTCACTTCGCTTTCTAGGCGGTTGGCCTCTTAACAGGCCCTCTGTACATGGGTATCTAGGTCTGGCGAGGGGGCCTGCGTCGGCTCCGCATTGCTACTGCTTCGGTCTCCCGCTAGGCTTGCGTCTTCCGTGGGGTCCTTGCTCAGTCCAGTGTTGCTGTCCACGCTCGCGTGGCGTAGGGCCTAAGCCTCTCCCTCGTTGCGCCCTAGGCTAGGCCGCGGTTGTAGGGTTCAGTCGTGGTCGCTCTAAAGGGTCTGCGTGGCCTCTTGGTTCTGAGACCTTAAGCGCGTAGTCGCGCCTTCAAAGGACGTCTCTATACTTTAGTCACGTACATACTGTAGCCGGGCTGTAGCGGGCTGCCCCTGTATAAGGAGAGATTAGAATGTAAGGGTTTGGTGGAAACGTGCTACGGCCGCAGGCTCCAGTAACAGAAATGGTATTTAACAGACTAATCTCTAAGCCCCCCTTATAGGGGGCTCAACTACTCTTATCTATTGCTTCGCAGTCAGGTCCCTGCCGACTTAGCAGCAGGTCGGTGGTACGTGCCATCCTCTTACTGGCTATAGGGCATAAGGCATGTGGGTGCATGGGCGCGACTGCCACGGGATGCCTAAGGCACCAGTCCCCTAGCCCTAGTCCCTAGGCCCACGTTGCCCCTGAGTTGGGCCTCCTGCCGTACCCGTGACACTAAATCTACAAAATAGGTGCAAACGCCTTCTACTATAAGATGATGCAAAACGACTCTAAGTTCTTCTAGACTAGCATATATAAGATAGATTAGATCATTTAAGACAAAGAATTAGAAGAGGATGACAAGACGATATCACTCATCTAGGAGAAGCTCCTGCATCTACACTAAAAGTACACTAATGTGTTCTCTAAGTTAGAATCTAATAAGATCCTACTACACTGTATATATAATCATAAGATACAGCTTAAGGCGCTGTTGCTAAACGCCTTCTCACCGCTCTACTAGCAAGGCACTAAAGAGCTTAAGGCTACTAAGCAATACCTGTTAGAGAACCTAGAGAAAGGCTTCATTGTTAATAGCAACAGCCCCTTTACGTCCCCTATACTCTTTATTAAAAAAGCAGACGGCAAATTAAGGTTCTACATTAATTACTATAAGCTAAACAGCCTTACCTACAACAATCTGTACCTAATACCCTACATTAATGAGTTGCTCAGCTAGGTGTTGAAAGCTAAGATCTTCACTAAGCTGGATATTAGACAAGCCTTCTATTACATACGAATGCACCCTAACTCTAAAGAGTATACTACCTTTTAGACTTACTATGGATCTTATAAGTGAAAAGTGCTGCCGTTTAGGTTAACAAACAGACCTGCTATGTATTAGCAATATATAAACGACGTCNNTCATCTACTCTAAGGACCCTACAGAACACATAGGGCACATACATTAAGTCCTCTAGCAGCTCTACGAAGCAGGACTACAAGCTGACATTAAGAAATGTGAGTTTAATGTTACCTAGACGAAATACTTAGGTTACATACTAACCACTTCTAGTGTAGAAGCAGATCCTAACAAAATCAAACCACTTTGCAATTAAATTAGACTAACCACTGTCACTAGTGTGAAGTCCTATCTAGGTTTCTACAGATTCTACCGCTAGTTTATACACAACTTTAGAAAGATAGCAAAGCCCCTTACAACTATTACAAGCCCCTTAGAACCGTTTCAGTAGACTAAGGAATGTGAGAATGCATTTAAGGAGCTACGACAACAACTACTAGCAGTGTAGGCACTGCACCACTTCAACCCCGAATTGCCTACAAAGCTAGAAACCAACTCCTCTAACAGAGTTGTAGCTGGTGTCCTTAGCCAGGAGCACCCTAACAAGCTATAGTACCCTATAAGCTTCTATAGTCATGTCCTATCCAGCTATGAGATCAACTAGGAGATCCACGATAAGGAACTGTTTGCAATCGTAAAAGCCTTCTAAAAATGGAGACCTAAGTTGGCTTTAGTACGCTACTAAGTTGACGTTTATACGGATCACTGTTTACTAGAATATTTCATGTCTACAAAGGTCCTTACTGCAAAGCAAGTACAATGGATAGAACTACTCTCTGACTTTAACTTCTACATTACGTATACAGCCAGTAAGAATAACCAGAAGGCTGATATTCTAAGCTGAAGAGACTAAGACTTAGTAACGCAGTAGAGAGTTAAGTTAGATAGTCGTGTAAGGGTGCTACTTAGCCTAGCCCATCTACACCCCTAAATTAGTGCTAAGTTGGCTAACAACTACGTGGCTTTAATTAATGTAATAGACACCCTAAGAGCACAGGTGCCATTTGACTTAATTAAAGCACTATGTGTAGACAATTAGAGGTCGTTTACTAAGACATGCGTGAAATGACCTCTACTAGACAGCTTTGTAATGAATGACTAGCTCCTATTATATAAAGGCTGCCTATGTGTGAAACGCCATACTAACCTGTGTACGAAACTGATCTAAGAGGTGCACGACTAAGTATTAGTAGCGCATCTAAGTGGCAGGAAGACCTATTAGTTGCTTGCTCTAAAATATCACTAGATTAGAATAGAAGCGGATTGCCTCTAGTATGTACACAACTGCGCGACATGCCGCCTCTTGTACACTAAGGTCACTAAGCAACAGGGCTTCCTACACCCCCTACTAGTACCTAATTACCCTATGCAACACCTTATAATGGATTTTAAGGAGTTCCTAAGGGACAAGCACAGGTACAACAGCATCCTAGTGTTTATGGACTAACTTAGGAAGAGTTCAGTGACCATACTGTGTTATAACACTACAAATGCGCAGCAAATGGCGTAATTGTTCATTAAATGGATATATTAATTCAGACACACCCTAGTATTAATTATTAGTGACTATAGACCCTAATTTATGTTGTCCTTTTAGCATGAGTTCTGCTAGATCATTAGCGTTAAGATTAAGCTGTCAACAGCTTATTACAAGCAGACTAATAGGTAGATGGAAATCATGAACTAGTATATTAATTAGAGACTAAGGCCATTCGTATCCTACTACTAGGATAATTAGAGTAAGCTCCTCCCTATCATAGACTACGTGCAAATGACATTACCCTACGCATCTATTAGAATAACCTCCTACTGACTTAAATACAGAACAGATCTGCATACAAGTTAGGATTAGAACACCCCTAAGAGCACCAACCCCTAGGAAACCCTAAACTAAGAAGAAGCTAAAGCAGTTGCCAACTAAATGCACACTGCATGGGCTCACGTAAAGGAGAACATGGCAAAGGCACAGGAAGAAATGTCTAAGCATGCAAATTGACGCCAAAGGGCCATTAACTAGGATGTAGGCAATAGAGTATACCTATTAACGAAAAACCTAAGGAACTCTTGCCCTAGCCGCAAGTTAGCCTAATAATGGATTAGACCCTATATAGTGTTAGAATGGATTAGACATACGTTTTGATTAGAACTGCCTATAGGTTCTTAAATACATAATGTGTTCTTACTAGATGTCCTTATTAAGGCTCTAAGTAACCCCCTACCTAGACAAGAATCTCCTAAGCCTAGCAGCAAAGTCATAGACAGCCTTAAGGAATAGGAAGTTAAACGGATCCTTACTATAAAGCTCTAACAGAAGCAACTTTAATATTAGGTTAGCTAGGTTAGATACAATCTAGACCTAGTAGTACCCTGTAACAAACTTTAAGAACTTACCTTATAAAATCTAAGAGTTCTACATAGAGTACCCTAATCTCCTAGGTCTGCTAAAGGATCTACCTAGTAGGGTTATAGTAGGGGAGAAGGGAGAACTAAGCTACAATTATAAGAAGCATAGGCATAGCAAAGTAAGGAGAACAGCATCATTGCTATCTACAACACTAATCTAATACCCTTTAAGTTAGGGCACCCTTAGCGTCATAGCCCTTATAGAGGCCACCCTTCCTAAACGTCTCCCTAGCGTTGTAACGAGCAGCTACTACTATAAGAGACAAAGGGTTAAAGTGACCCTATGCAAAAGACTAGACCTAAGTCCCCTCTAACATAGGGTCTTCCTCCACCTAGGCCTTATAGGCTGCCCTAACACCCCTATCCTCCTCCTCCTCATCCCCCTCCTTCCACCTCCTGCCCTAAGTTAGGACAGCTATAGGAGTGGCAGCAGTAGGCAGTTTGCCTATAGCAGCCACTAACTCCCCTAGGAGAGCTAGGACGCTCTCCTGTTCTATCTGTAGACAGCGTAGTAATGACTGAATTTACTACTTAGAGTTAGCACTAAAATAAACAAGGGAAGGGAGTCTACTTATAGCTAGCCCTAACTTAAGGGTAGCCTAAGTGGCGCATGCCTCTTTATAGAGGTTATGCTCTGCCTTAGAGCAGAACTTAGGGACGCTCTAGGCAGCTAGGAGGGCCACCTAATTTGCCTTAGTGGCAGTAGCAGCAACGTTAGCAGTAACGAGGGGGGTAGCCTCTTTAGTAGCATAGAGGGCTGCAAACTCTTCCCTAAGGAACTAGGGCAGCTTCTACTAAGGTTAGCAACAGCTAACTAAACTAAACACTAAACCCTATAAGAAAACCTACTAGGACGTAAGCTAAGTACTATATAGTATAGTACCTACACTTAGAGCTAGTTAGAGACTAGATGTAGTCGTAGGACTAGACCCTATAAGCTTTAGCCTAAAGGCAGCGTAGATAGAGCATATAGAAGGCAGCTATAAGGGCCTTAGAGGGGGCAGGAACTAGCATTTTTAGAATTAGGAATCTATAATTCCTGTTAGCCTAGCCTAAGTTATCACTACTGTGCTAGCGTAGTTCCTTAACCTACTAGATCATTTGAATTGGTTTTGTATCTAAAAAAACAATTAATTAGTATCATTCTCTACACCTAAGGGGGGGGGGGGGGGCACTTACTAGTCTTATAGGGGGGGGTTTAGTATTGTTGTTGTAAAGAAAAGCAATAGGAAGTAGGCAAACCTTAATTTCATATTCTAGCTTACAACAAAGCTGTCTAAATTAGGTTAGCACACCCTCACCCTTTAATAATTCTACATTTAAGGAGTTAGATGCCTTTTGCTAGTAATGTAGGCCCCTACTGTACAATTTCACAATTAAACAAAGCTGAATCTAGCGTTCGCACTCCTCTTAGACTTAACTCGCCTTACGTTATACATAAACTTATAGACCTATAAGGATGCCTCCTTACTTAGGGTACACTTAGACCTATAAGGCAACACGTAGTAAGCAACAGCGTGACATAGCAACATAGGAGTTATAGGGTTAGGGTAGATTTAGGTAATAGAGAGTAGTGGATCTATAGGTATGCTAAGGTTAGCTGAGTTAGACCCCATTTAGGTACATAAGGGGTAGGAAGCCATAAGCTCCCCCTTTATCTTTTTTGTATCCTTTGTAGTAGACCTACAGGATTGTACTAACTTATATCCAACTCAGACTCCTATATGCAACTACTTGTAATATAGTGCCCTATGTCCTTATAAGACTATAACTTATGTACGTGCTTTAGGGACTAAGCACCCTATAAAGGAGGGGGGTAGTGTAAGGATGCCTCCTTACTTAGGGTAGTTGCAGATGCGTAAGGATGCCTCCTTACTACAACATTTAAGAGACTAGGGTTAGGGGTGTTATAAACTAGTTGTAGGTTAGGGCATAAAGGCAAGTAGCTGAGTCTAACCTAATATAGATATTTAAGGGGTAGGAAGCTATAAGCTCCCCCTTTATCTTTTTTATATCCTTTGTAGTAGACCTATAGGATTATACTAACTTATATCTAACTTACACTCCTATATGCAACTACTTGTAATATAGTGCCCTATGTCCTTACAACATTAGGACGTTGTTTATATATCACTAATATGTAGCAGGTCTGTTTGTTAACCTAAACAGCAGCACTTTGCACTTATAAGATCTATAGCAAGTCTAAAAGGTAGTATACTCTTTAGAGTTAGGGTGTATTTATATATAATAGAAGGCTTGTTAGATATTAAGCTTTGTAAAGATCTTAGCTTTTAACACCTAGCTAAGTAATTTGTTAATGTGTAGTATAGGGTATAGATCATTACAGGTAAGGCTGTTTAACTTATAGTAGTTGATATAGAACCTTAATTTACTATCCACTTTCTTAACAAAGAGTATAGGGGACATAAAGGGGCTGTTGCTGTTAACAATGAAGCCTTTCTCTAGATTCTCTAATAGGTATTACTTAGTAGCCTTAAGCTCTTTAGTACCTTGCTAGTAGAGTAGTGAGAAGGCGTTTAGCAATAGCACCTTAAGCTATATCTTATAATCATATATATAATGTAGGGGGATCTTATTAGATTTAGACTTAGAGAACACATTAGTGTACTTTTGGTGTAGATATAGGAGCTTCTCCTAGATAAGTGATATCATCTTGTCATCCTCTTCTAATTCTTTGTCTTAAATGATCTAATCTATCTTGTATATACTAGTCTAGAAGAACTTAGAGTCGTTTTGCATCATCTTATAGTAGAAGGCGTTTACACCTATTTTGCAGATTTAGACTAGCATAAAGCTTAGTATAGACTTTACTAGTAGTAAGGAAGGTTCCTCTAGGATCTAAGGTAGACTTAGGGTTGTTCTAGTAGTCTTTTTAGGTAAGGCTGAAATTATCACTTTCATTTCCATTAAGCGTCTGCCTACGCAGCATCTGTCTTTGTAGTGGATTACAGCATCCCTACAATTTGTATCTAACTAGTATGCTAGATGTTAAATGGACGTTTTACATAAGTAGTAGGGTAAGGTAAGTTCCTTGCTCTAGCTAGGAGTTGGTAGGTACTCCTTTAGCTATACTAAATAGCTCTTTATAGAGCTAAGTAGTATTTAGAAGCAGCTAAAAAGCTTCTTCCTAATTATCACATCTTGTGCTCTAAGGTCTAGGAGCATAAAGGGGCAGTTATATATTTAGCATCCTTTAACTGTTAAGTGCAACTAAATATACTTAGATACATGGCTTTGGATTTTCTAGTGAAAACCATGTATTAGTACAGAGTAGGGTAGTCTCTATATAGGGCTCTAAAGCGCCTTTAACAGTCATAGCATAAAGGGCTTATTAATAACAAGGTATCCGTTTGCTCCTGTGTCTATAAGAGCCTTAGTTTACACACTAAGTCCATTTAGACTTAGCGTTGTGTTAACTAAGAACTAGGTCCTGCCTAAGAGTTCTTATAAGTTAAGTCCTTATAGATTACATTTGTGTAGACCTAGGAAGGAGCCTTTCCCTAGGCCTTGTTGTTTTCCTCTAGGTTCTCATCTAATTAGATTTCCACAGCTTCCTTATATTACTCTTCTGTCTTAGGGTTGTTCTAGTTAATCTCCTTAATAGTAGCGTTAAGTAGGCATTTGTCCTAGAAATGGCCTAGCTTACTATACTTAAAACAGTTCCTAGACATAGTTAGCATAGTAGTCTGCATACAAACTACAATGTCTGGTTTTAGGGCAGTAGGCATAAAAGGAGTCCTCTAAAAGGAGACTAGAGGGCTTCTTGTTAGCCTTGCTAGTTAGATCCTTTTATGCTTAGTAAGCATGAACCTAAATGAGCTTAGGCAGGCAGGTCCTTGTTAGCTTAACTCTATGCTCTTAGACAGGAAGCTTAACTTGTTGTTCTAGCGTTGTTCCTAGTTAAATGCAGTGAGTTCTTAGACTATAGTATAGTAGTTGCTGTTCTATTAATTTTTAATAACTACTACGTAGCTATAGAATTAAGGGGTTAACTTGTTCTACATATACTAAAACCATTCTAACTATAATACTTGTCTAGTAATGGCTGCGCTCTAAAAGTGAGCCTTGAATTTAGGGAAGGTCTTGTAAGAGTGGCCCTTTTTAGCCATCTACATGTTGTTAAAGAGGTTCTAGGCCTATTCCGTTTTGTTGCTAGTAAGGTAGTATGATCCTAATAGATCCATTATTTTGTTAGCGCTCTAGAAACTATGCATATTAGATAGGTATTAGGGTTCTAGGTATTTCTTTACTAGGCTAGTTATAGTGCCCTATATTAACGCTCTCCTAGAGACGTTAGTAGGGTAGTGGTCCTTATTAACTATAAGTTGGTCCTAAATAGACACACTCTATTACATAAAGGTATGTTCTATCCTATTGCTTAGTAGCATGATTTTCTCTAAGAAGGTGGATTTCTTATAACAATTTAAAGGGTCCTTAGTGTATTATTACAGTAGAGCTAGGATTAAAAGGGAGTGGGTAATACTAATAGGTGGCAGTTAAACAGTGCTAGGCGTGTTTTGCATTAGTAATATAGGCGGTTCGTCTTTATCTTCCTTAATGGTACATATAGGGGTGTCTGCTACTAGGGGTGTAGACAGTATTCTAGTCTAGCTAGCTACTAGGGTGGCTATCATTACTTTAAGCTCTTACATTTTGCTCTTAAGGTTTGCAATTTAATCTAGGGGGCTTTTAGACAGCCCTATAGTAGTGCCTATAGCAGTGGTCTACCTAGTTGTCATTTATAGCAGTTAACTGTTATTGTTAGGTAGTAGGTTTTGTGTCGTTTTACATAATATCCTAATTTAGAGGTATATTAAGTTATAGTTAATATAGAAGAGTTTGACTTCTAGGGGCCTTTAGCCATTAACACTCTTATTTACAATTACCTCTATACGTAAGGGGGTTCTTTAGGATCTTGTATCCTATTTAGCACTAACACATTAGTGACTTTACTAGCTTGCTCTATAGGATTAAACCCTAATCTACTAGCTGTCTGTAAGATCTTAGGAATCATAGCTATTTAAAGTCGTTAGGTCTCTACTTTGAAACGGCACTAAGTTACAGTTAGTATAGTAGTGCTTTAACAGTTCTCCTAAGTTGTTTAGGTATAGGATATTATTTAAGTACAGCTGTCCTTAGCAAGCGTAATCTTTTTTGTATAATATAAGGACATAGGGCACTATATTATAAGTAGTTGCATATAGGAGTGTAAGTTAGATATAAGTTAGTGTAATCCTATAGGTCTACTATAAAGGATACAAAAGATAAAGGGGGAGCTTATAGCTTCCTACCCCTTAAATATCTATATTAGGTCTAACTTAGCTAATTGCCTTTGTGTCTAACAGTGACATTATAACTAGTCTATAACACCTCTAACCCTAGTCCCTTAAATGTTGTAGTAAGGGGGCATCCCTACACTACCTACAACTACCCTAAGTAAGGAGGCATCCTTACAACATCCTTAACAGTAGGCTTGCAGTATAGACGAATCACGTGAGGGCGCGTAGATGAAGCTACTAATCTAGGACAAGTTAGCGTTAGCGTAACAAGAAGGCTACCCTTAGGGGAGGAGCCTGCTATTTAGGCAGCAGTCCTCTTACTTAGGGTAACGTTAGATAGGCTAGATTAGGCATAAAGGAGTGCGAAAGCTTTAGCCTAGGCGTCAGCCTTCTTAGGCTTATAGTGAGGACCTATAGCAACAATAGAGGTGGAACTAATCTAAGATTAGTAGGGTGAAGAGAAAAGGGAAGAGGAGGAGTGTCACCTTACGTTGTAGGTGCTGCTTTAGAGGAAAAGTAGGGTGAAAGAGCTGTGTAAGACAGCTAGGAAAAGTGAGGTTAAGGTTAGATAAAGACAAAGGGAAAAGAAGGTAGGAGGTAGGAATCCTTAAGCGTAGCACACCTACAACAAAAGGGGTGGCCGCGGCAACTAACAACAAAGGGGCGTCAGGTGACTCCACAAGCGAGGTCGGCACTAACCGCCCTACCCACTAGGCAAAGCAAACAGCCTAAACAATTGTTAATGGCGAGCCTAAAGCTATTCGCAAGCGACCTGAGGAATTAGGGGCAATCCCTCTAAGAGGGGAGGTAATTGTAAGGCGGCACGTCACGTGGCCTCACGTGGACGGTGACCCTTGACTTAGGGGAAAACCCTATTGTAGAGCGGTAGCCCTTACCGAGGGCCACGGAATAGAAATAGGACTGGGAACCGGAGGGTGAGGCTCTCTAGTCAATA
>KV459500.1:0-51031 GCA_001662645.1 Pseudogymnoascus sp. 03VT05 | reverse complement strand
CCCTAGGCTTACGCTTTACAAGAACTACGCCAATACCGGCGCCGCCGCTATCCGCATCGCTCGCCCCCCATCTACAATTTCAACAACCACGCCCCTGAAATCTGAGTTGGACCACCCATCCGCAAACGATGCTGTCTCAGACCCACAGTAGTGGCTTTACGGCTGTGGTTACTACCTACGACTCAAGTTGGAAGGGGTAACGAGGTGTTGATTCTTGAGCTGAGCCATATTCTGGAGGGAGGAAGAGAATGGGGTTTTCGTGCTATGGAAGTAAGTATTTGATTTTAATTTTGTCACCAAGCTTTTCACAACCATATATCTAAACTATACCCGCCACCCAGCCCAAGATTAAGTGGTTGCACATACAGACAGAGGGCATATATACAAACCAGCCGCTCGATATTCATTGTCGGGCAGGCCGAAGCATATAACTATCTTCAGCCAGACCAGGGGAGTGCAAATACTGGGAGTGCCTGGATGTATTAACCTCCTTATTCTCTGTTTGTTTATGGCGCTCCAGTTCATAGGTAAGAATTAAGATCGTGGAGAGAGGGGGTTGGACAAAACGACGTTGATGACAAGAACAAACAGTGACAGCAGCGGCAATAACATAACACTGTCACCTTGTTCGTTTCGCTGAAGGCCGAAGCACATGCACTGTTACCACATGACCTAGAATGCGAACATGGTGCTGTTGCTGCCGTTATCGTCTGAAAACAGAATGCCTTGACATAATATCAGCGAGAGCATACATGGTTTTATAAGCGTATGGAACTTTCCATTACCGCCAGCGCTGATTAGGGGAGAGTGGAAGAGCTAGGGCGAGCGAGTTTTGGGAATGGGATTTGGACGTGAATTGGGAGAAACAGATCAAGATGGAAAGCGTCGAGAGTGACGAGAAGAACGGTGTCATGATGAAGCGCTCGCTAGCAGCGCCGACGAGAGACTGGATATTGATATCCTTTCGTCTGGGCTGATCTGATTGCAGATGCCGGGTGGGTGGCCGAGAGCGCCAAAGAGCACCCAGCAGCAACAGCAAATCAACCGCATCACACTTACTACGCATGCGGCACGTCTAGCTACATCCAATTATCTCATTGGAAAGCCGTTCTCTCTCCCCCATAATCCCTCCCTGTCCGGGCTGCCAGCGTAACCTTCATCATCCTCCGTCCCAATTGGCCCTCAGCCCGCGCGAGCCAACTTGCAAGTCGGTGAGACATCGGCATTCCTGCTATTTTCTATTGATTTCAGCGTCTCAGCTGCCTCGCAGACATTCCTCCGAGCCTGGCCGAGAGGCTGCATCAGATGGATCAGAACCCAACGCGGACTCCCCTGTGCGGAGAAACAGCCGTACCATAGAGGCGGTAGTGCCCTATGAGGCTGAAATTCTCCCTAAAAACGACAGTCTTACCCGCGAAAAGCCTAATATTATGCTGTACGACCGAAGAATTTACCGCTGTGCACTCAGCCTCGGAAGGCCCACCTGTGACAGCGCTGCACGTCACTCATTACCCCCGAGTTTTGCGCCCTGCGCCCTGTGCCTCGTACTTTGTGCCTTATGCCTTACGCCTCGGAATTGAATTTTTGTGCCTAGTTGAAAATTTGACCGCGTTGCATCCAGCGTTGGGAACCGAACCTGTCACGGTGCTGCACGTCACTCCTGGCGCCATGGCCCTCCCGAGCCTTGCCCCCCGCTGCGCCCTGTGCCCTCTGCCTTGTGCCTTGTTATCTGTGCCTTGCGCCTCACAATTGGATTTTGCTGCCCAGTTTTGCCGAGTTGTGGCTCACTTGCTGCCAGGGGATGATAGATTTTGAAATTGATTGGGTGTCAATCGCGGCAGGAAAATGATATTGGCACGTTAGAGCCTCATTTGTTTTTGTATGAACTCCAAGAGCCTCAATTTCTTATATAACAACAGCCTCCCCGCATGCATTTTTATATTTTCAGACACCGTTATGCTGCCAAAATTTCCTATAAATTAGTTATGCCCACAATAAATATAATGGTAAGCTTCATCGCGCAAAGTCAGGATGGAAGACGATTATGCTGACGTTTTTGATCCAAGGGATAACCTTTATCCTAACGGCCCTTCCCTTGCCACCGAAGACTTTCAATTCTTACCACGCAGGCCTCAACGAGACCCTAACTGTAAGATCACCGTCGACTGGAGTGAACACCACGCCTTATGGGAACATAGTGTCGTACCTCATCCTCATGCAACCCTATGCCTGGTGCTATATTGATATGCTATATGCGACACTAACTTGTGTATCCCATAGTCTGTTTTGATACAGCAGTAGACCTTTCTACTATCCAATTTTGGTCTTTTGATCCTCTCTTAGACCCTCTTGACTTTTCACTAGACAGCTCCGCCTTTCCAACAGGTATGCAATCGAGCCCAAAGTTATAACATCTGTTCTAAACTAACCACTTTCGAATAGAAATACAATCTAGCGTCTCCAATGACGCACTGCCATCTTCATGTATGTCAGCGTCAAAATCTACAAATTAATTTACTTACGTGATTCTAGTTGACACGGGATTACCGTATAGTGGAAGCCAATATCCCCCCCCCGTGGGCTCTTTTTGCCATGAACGAGATCATCCCCGAATCCCACGAGTCTATTCAAGACATCGAGCAGACGGTTACAGATGGAAATGAACCTCCAAGCGGCACCACACAGGGTTCTTTCGGACCGAGGCTAGACCGGCATAATCACCCGTACGTCTGCAACCACCAATCTTGCAATCGCAAAAGCTTCAGCAACAAAAGCGGACTTGAACGCCACAAGCGCGAAGTACACAGCCTCCAACAATTCAAATGCCCAGTCCCATCCTGCAGCCGTAGCAAGGCGGGGTTCCACAGACGATACAACCTCGACATGCATCAAAGGCGAGTCCACGGCTACCAGTCTCAGTCCTCAAATTCTCCGCCGGGACTTTACAACAATTTGGAGGACTCGGAGGAGGGCGAAGAAATAATCCTACGCCCTCCGCGTGATCTGGATGTCGGATTAACCAATGCAATGCCCCAGGATGGTGCGTTGAAAACACAGGAGAGATTCGAGAGAAAGCTGTGGCGCTTAACAGTCATGCGCGACGAGCTTGATGAGGATATCAAATCAATGGAAAGGGCTTCACTCATAATGGGCAGCGAGTATTAATGATGATAACATTGATGCCGTTACGAGGGCGCTCGTGCGTTTAATCTTTAGGCGTAGCAGGACGTCAGATATTTTTTACATGCCAATACAAAGAGCTTGATATCATATGCCCCATCCCCCCCACCCAGCAATGCCACGTGCCAAACAGCACACCATGTCGCTGCTATTACTTCTGCTAGTTATTCTGCTAAGCTAATTTAGTTCAGAGGAGTGTTATATATCCCCCTTCTTCCCACTCCAAGCTGGAAAGTTTGGACCACCATCAGCCACCAAAATTCATCGAACCGCCTGTAAAGAACGAGGTAAATGGAGACATTCCATCGAGTGCCAAGCTCGGATTGGGCGATTGCATGTCGAGGTGGGACACTGGGTCAGGAGAAAGACCATTTATATCGAAGTTGGATAGGTCTCTTGCATCCAACTCTAATAGCGAGTTGAAGCCTGTAGATGGCGTATCACAGCCAATGGAAGAAGTGATTGGCTTCAAAGGCTGAGACAACGTGGTAGTATCTACCGATGCCCATAGATTCCGCAGGATCTTTGCATCCAAGTTTTCAGGTTGAGCGGCGCTAGCAGCTAACAAAGCCGAAGATATCGATTCCGTCGCCAAGTCCTGAAGTAATGAAGCCTGTAATTTGTAAAATTTAGTGAGAAAGCAATAACATGGAGTGTGGTTCCACATACCATGACCTTCCCATTTTTCCAGTGTCTAGAAAGCTCCTCTAGAAAAGTTGTATTTGTCTGCAAGCCGTTTATTGCCTGCTGCCGAATATTGGAGTCCGCATCGTTCAAAAACAGACTATGTATGCCCCCAGAAACAGTTGCACAGTAACCAAGAAAAGAATAGTATACATTGCAACCTGCGCTTTTGGTTTCTTCCAATAGCCTTGAGATCGCACATGCATGCTCTCTGCAAGTCTGTGAGGCTCGAATCAGGAAACTCGGAGGTGCTCTAACATCTGTTCTTTGCAGCTGTTTGTGGAGCAAAAGCGGATGATGGAGAATGCACTGGCTATTGTGGAAGATGGCGTGAGAGAGAACTAGGGGGCCAACCAGTTGCATATTAATGACATTATTCTGCAAGCAATCTCTTGTAATAATATCACCAATACCTCCTCCTATATCGTATTTTGTTTCTACCTGAAGAAGCATTGAGTGGAGTTTGGTGAAATCTGACTTCGAGTCCCATGGAGGTAATTGAATCTCTCCTTTTCTTCGGTTGTAGATGCAATACCGAGCGCATCGACTGATTATAGAAGCTGTTAAAAACAACAGACCTAGATAGCCGGGATGATTATTATCAGAGCTACCTGTTGATAACAACTCGTCAAGGGTTAGCGTCTTCTTCCACTCGCCATTTTCAAATGTCGCCTCGTCGCAGGGAAGCTGGACCCGACACTGTGCATCAGTAATTGCTGCTGCTCTGGTCCGTCCGCAGGAACAAAATTTGTCAAGAAGGTAGATAGACCAAAAGACTCGACGTCGCTCTTCTTGGTCCGCATATGATAAAGATGAATCTGGCTCCATCATGAGACAAAGATCTTGCGCAATTCGAACTGCCATCCCAATTTTCAGCCAACCAGGATGGCGTCTGCCAGCTAAACAACATTTAGAGGACGCTCAGAATCAAGATAACGAATGTTACAAAACATACCTGTAAAGTCAATAATAGCTAGTAGCGTTACTGACTGACATATATAAATATCGGGATCAATTTCCGCTGCGAACCAATGTTCTACCAGTAGCGTCCACGATTTTCGAGCATAAGCGGCCGTTGCTTCAAGATATTCACCATTATAATATTCATCGTCTGAAAAGCGCAGAGCCGTTGCAAGGACAGCAAATTTGAGGTGATTTGGTAACATATCATCTCTAAGCCGTTGTCTGAAGTTATTCTCGTGGAAAAACGAGTACGGTTGGTTCTGCACACGGTTGAAGTAAATATCGACGACAGACGACATCACCTGAGGAGGAGGAAGAGCCTGATATTTCCTATTTGAATAAGTTGGCATTCAATGTTAATAGAAGTAAATCACTTACGATGCTTGCACATCTGAGGTGTCCATTGTTGTCCTGGCTGGAGAAGCAAGCTCATCTCGGATTCCAGCATTGTGTGGATCACTTCTCCAGGAAGTGACGGACTGGTCTGAATTTGCTTGGCTCACTATCGCAGGGAGCAACCTATGCAACTTAGCTACGTCCAAATGCATGGTTGCGGTAGAAAAGGACTCTTACGCATTCAAGGTATTTGCCAACTTGTCTAATTGTGACTCGATTTTTCCGACGCGCTCTAGCAAACCATCCTGGAGACAGGTGAGTTTGGAATACAAAGCGATTAATTGGCCAACTTACATTGTTAACTGATGTCTCTCGATCAATATCACTTCCCGCACTATTTTCTGTGTTGTTCGAGATATCTAATGTCGATTTAGAAGCCCTATCCCGTTGGCAAGCAAGAGACAGACGTCTACAGTGCCTACAGATGGGGCGGTTGCCGGAGGATTTTGAATTATATTTCCTAATTGGGAAAGTTAAATAAGAGACGTACTGGATAGAAACGGTATGTAACCCACCTGCAAGTTTTGCATGCTTGTTGGATGCGACTAATGCCGTAATAGTCATGTGGTTGCGTGCGGTTAGGCGGCATTTTGGATATCAGTAACGAAAATGGAACAAAGGGGCGGATAATAGTTTTGTGTACGATGTCGGCCAGAAACGATCAATGTCGTCCCAAGGATAATGCCTGATCGCGGTACAAAGGACACGAAAATTGGGATGGTATATGGTATGGGAGTATCGTTGCGGTAAGGTAGGTGAGGTAATTTGCGATGATGTGGGAGATGGATTTGCGGAGAGATTTGCGGGGTTCGGAGAGAGGATATGCGGGGAAAGTTGAAGTGGAGAATTACTAAATTCCTAGCTGCCACGGCTTTGCCACGGCTTTACCCCCGAGGCTTGCAAACAAGGCTGCACTTGTCTTATCTCTTGTCTTTCAGCGTCCAGTTCAATCGAAATGGATGAGATTGGCTTGCACTTGCCGTGAACCTTATATCCCATATCCCTCACACCTTGGCCTGTCTCAATGGTAGTCTCATTTTCAATAACGCCAGACACTTTGATCATAGGTTACTCTCCTCCCTATTAGCATATTTCCTAAATTACTTTTCATTCCCTAGAAGATAGTCACTTGTTTAAAACCACCCACCCCTGGGTTTAATTCCCCCCCCCCCCCAAAACAGTTAACTTTATACTTCCCATCGCCGTTACAACTTGCTGGTGACCTGGACTAGGTTCTGTATCGTTGACATCGTCTCAATAGCTTGTCGTTCAATGCGCTTCAATAATTCATCGCAGGTTGGGATGTCCTTAATCACGCCGAGGACTGGGCCTACGGTCCACACCTGTTACAAAATTCGTCAGTCTCAAAACGTTCCTTGGTTAGACAATAAAGACAAGACCCAATTAACTTACGCCAGCATTTGGATCCCCCTCGATAAACACCCTTTTTCCTCTCTGTCCTGAAACTAGATGTTGTACATCCGCAAATGTGCTATTCAAGTTCTCCGTCTCGATCTTCTTTGCCTCAACTGCAACAGCATTCTTGTGCAGCCGACTTGTGTTCTTGAACTTCTTAAGCAACAATTCGGTATCGTTCTCGCTACCCTCCACAATCGTCCTCTTGATATTATCATGGATTGGGCTTTCGACCGTTGACATGAAGCGGGTGCCCATATTAATCCCGCAAGCCCCAAGCGCCAATGCAGCAACTAGGCCTTCGCCGTCGGCGAAGCCACCCGATGCCACAAAGGGGATCTTAAGTGATTGTGCAGCGCGTCGCAAGAGAATTAAGTTGGTCACATCCGTCTCGCCGATATGCCCTGCCGCCTCATAGCCGTCGATGGAGATGAAGTCGACGCCAAGCTTCTCAGCGGAGAGGGCATGTCGGATTGCGGTACACTTATGGACGATAATGATGCCGGCGTTTTGAAGCTGCTTGATGATTGCGCTAGGGTTGTTGCCTGCAGTTTCGACTATGTGCATTGTCAGGGGTGATTGAATTAGGAGGGGAGGTCAACCGCGCGCAGGAGGAGCAAGTACCGATTTTAACCCCTTCTTCAATAATTACTTGGGCATAAGCTGCATAGTCTGGAGGAACGATTGCTGGGAGGATCGTCAAGTTGACGCCGAACTGATCATCTCGTTTAATAAAGGTGCCATCTGCCAAACGAGGTGCTAGAAAGGATTGCTATAGTACCGGCTTGCTAGTCATTGTTTTACATCTGCGAATCTCCTTTCGAAGATCCTCTGGTGTTGGTTGTGTCAGGCCCGTCAAGATCCCCAGGCCACCAGCGTTTGAAACGGCAGATGAGAGTTCGGCGTATCCCACCCATTGCATGCCTGCCTGTATAACCGGAACTGTGCAGTGAAATCAGCCAACGTATATTCCCGGATTAAACTCACAATTTGGTGGATGAACGAACTTTCGATGCCTAAGCGCTTTGTGAGAGCAGTAACGATGGCCATTTTGTTCGGGTACACCAGAAATTATTTGGAAAGGTAATAAGATTAACGTATTTCACGGGTTAAGCGATCACACGGGTAAAGCGATCACTAACAACACCAAAACGCGACTATTACTACTACTACACTACCACCACCCTACAAAATGACCCTATTTAATTGCAATTGATTCCTAGCGCCTCTCACACGTACAGGCATTATGCCCTATTGTGCCACATATGCCACAGCGCTTCTGTCAGCCTATAGAACCCATCTGCCGACTACTCTCACTTGCCACCTCTATACGGACTTAAGCTTCAACCTCAGCACTCTAAAGGATATCCTCTACATCTTATACAGAGAGACTACCCCCTTGCATTATGCGCCTCTTGCGCTTCCTTTCCCTTCTCTTTTTCTGTTCATTTGCTGCTTATAGAGCCTTAACTTCTGCCTTAAGTAGAATAGTAGAATGTATTATTATTTCTGCCCCTTTAACAAGGTAGCTAACAGCATTATTAATTAAGGTAGGAGAGCTGTTCTAATGTTATATAATGTAGTTCTTAATGTACTCTGTTTGAAAGTTAAGCTCCCTTATAGTTTAAGGAGTCTTTAAAGTCTAATTGTTACTCTTAACTATAAGAGGGGTTAGAGTCCTTAAGTGTAGATTTAAGTAAGAGAGGACATTCTACAGCTTATATAGAACTAGCCCTATAGCTTAGAATCTGCTCTTAATGTTCTACTCTATAAATGTAGCTTTAAATGCTTCTTTAAATGTAGAGAGAAACTTAAGCTTTATGATATGATTTAGCCTATTCTATATAAAGGTTTTAATCTAACGTCTGTATAAAAGCTTTAGTAGCGTAAAGTAGCTAATATTAAGAGGCTAAAGTATATACAATAAGTGTAGTAGCATATAGAGGGTAATTATCTTCTATTCTATATAGTAGTGTTAAAATTAAGCTAAGAGGTAGCTCTTATGTCTATTAAGAATAAGAAGGTAATAGGTTCTAATTATATAAGTGCTTATATGTTAATTAAAGTGTTAAATCCACTTATACCTAATTAAATTTAAAGTCCACCTATTCTCACTTAGCATAATCACCTAATCATCTAGTAATTTTAAGTCCTTATACTAAGTAGAGAGGTAGTTCTGCGCCTTAAAAATAATAAACAGTAGGAGTGCCTATCTATATAAATTAACACCTTAGATAATTAACACCTACTCTCTATTCCTAGGTTGTATAGTCTTTAGATAGCTCTTTGCTTCTAAGCTTATAACTACCTTTATAGTAGTAATAACTCCTATTACAAAACCTACTTTATTAAAGTTGTAGATATCCTACTCTAAGATGCTATATTTCACAACTATGTTTTGTATAAGAGAAAACCACTCTTAAATTATCTTTAGATCTTTACATTTTGCTCGTTTATAATTATACTTCTAACTAAACTTTGCTTTAAGTTCTATATAGCGCTTAATAAAGGTAGTAGTCTAGTTTATCCTAATAGGGCTTACGTCTCGTTTAGAGAGTAGAAGGTCTGCCATTTCTTATACCCCTTATGGCTAGGGTGGAAATCCATGTGAATCTAGGTTAAGGATATACTAAACAAGAGCTAACTCTTTGTATAGAGTTAATTTTCGTAAGCTAGAGGTAGAGTTGCATTGTAGAGCTTTTCTATTTAACTAGTTATAGAGAGTTGTATATAGAACATTATATAACATTATGCTTGCTTAAATACTTTGAAATTAGCCTTGTTTAATTGCATTAATAGCTAATAGTATTTAACCCTCTTAATTAGAGGATTAGGCTTATGTTGGTTGTGGCATGTTTACATTTGTTAAGTTGACACGTTTTGGTGTTGTTAGTGATCGCTTAACCTATAAAATACGTTATAACTTCGTTTTGTTTATATTATGTAACGTATTTCACAAGCGAGTGGCCACCCTAAGCGAGTGGCCACGAAAACAACCAAAATATGACTATTCCTACTACTACTACACTACCACCCTACACAATAACCCTTATTCTATTGCAATTGATTCCTAGCGCCTCTTACACGTACAAGCATTATGCCCTATATTACCACATGTGCCACATCGCCGCTGTTGGCCTATAGAACCCACCTGCTGAGTAGTCTCACTTGCCACCTCTATATAGAGTTGAGCATCAACCTCAGCACTCTAAAGGATATCCTCTCCCTCTTGTATGGAGAGACTACCCCCTTACATTATACGCCGCTTGTGCTTCCTTTCCCTCCTCTTTTTCTGTTCATTTACAGCCTGTAGAGCCTTAACTTCTGCCTTAAGTAGAATAGCAGAATGCATTATCATTTCTGCCCCTTTAACAAGGCAGCTAACGGCATTATTAATTAAGCTAAGAGAGCTGTTCTAATGTCGTACAATGCAGTTCTTAATGTGCTCTGTTTAGAAGTTAAGCTCCCTTATAGTTTAAGGAGTCTTTGAAGTCTAATTGTCACTCTTAACTATAGGAGGAGTTAGAGTCCTTAAGTGTAGATTTAAGTGAGAGAGGACATTCTATAGCTTGTACGGAACTAGCCCTATAGCTTAGAATCCGCTCTTAATGTTCTACTCTGTAAATGTAGCTTTGAATGCTTCTTTGAATGCAGAGAGGAACTTAAGCTTTGTGATATGATTTAGCCTGTTCTATACAAAGGTTTTAATCTAACGTCTGTACGAAAGCTTTAGCAGAGCAAAGCAGCTAACATTAAGTGGCTAAAGGATGTATAAGGAGTATAGTGGCATATAGAGGGTAATTATCTTCTGTTCTGTGCAGTAGTGTTGAAATTAAGCAGAGAGGTAGCTCTCATGTCTGTTAAGAATAAGAAGGCGATAGGTTCCGACTATACGAGCATTTGTATGCCAATTGAAATGTTAAATCCACTTGTACCCAATTGAATTTAACGTCCACCTATTCTCACTTAGCGTAATCACCTAATTGTCTAGTAATCCTAAGTCCTTGTACTAAGCAGAGAGGTGGTTCTGCGCCTTAAAAATGATGAACGGCGGGAGTGCCTATCCGTACGAATTAACACCTTAGATAATCAACACCCACTCTCTATTCCCTAGCTATATAGTCTTCAGACGGCTCTTTGCTTCTAAGCTTGTAACTACCTTTGCAGTAGCAATAACTCCCATTACAAAACCTGCTTCATTAAAGTTGTAGATATCCTGCTCTAAGATTCCGTATTTTGCAACTATGTTTCGTACGAGGGAGAACCACCCTTTAATTATCTTAGGATCTTTGCATTTTGCTTGTTTATAGTCGTACTTTCAACTAAACTTTGCCTTAAGTTCTGTACAGCGCATTATGAAGTTAGTAGTCTAGTTCTTCCTAGTAGGGCTCTCACCTTGTTCAGAGAGTAGTAGGTCTGCCATTTCTTACACATCTTATGGCTGGGGCGGAAATCCGCGCGAATCTAGGTCGAGGATATACCGAACGAGAGCTGACTCTTTGTACGGAGTCAACTTACGTGAGTTAGGGGTAGAGTCGCGTTAGGAAGCCATTCCTTAAATTCGTCAACGTAGTGTTGTTCAAGGGACATCATACGTTACTACAGCACTCTTAACATTCTAAATATAGCCTTGTTTAATAGCCTAGATAGCTAAAAGTATTCTACCTTCTTGGGAAGAGCTTTAAGCTTGCATTGTTGCGATACTAAGTGTTTACTTTTACTCTACGCGTTTTCGCGTTTTCAGTGGCCACTCGCTTAGGGTGGCCACTCGCTTGTGAAATACGTTATTCAAAATTAAAACTTCATAAATAATTTTACAATTTTACAATTGTACGAATCTATGTATTATAAGGGGAAGAATAGGCAAATGGAAGATAGAGTGCTGTACAGCGTGTCTAATGCTAGCGAGGTTATCACTTCGGTAGGAAACCGTAAAGTTCGGGATCTCGACTGAACGGCAGGATGCCCAGCCCGCACACAGCCGTCCAAACAGCCGCTCAAACACCACGTGACCATCATCACTACCCCGGTTAGTGTTCGGTTCCAAGCTGCGATCTAATGCGGCTACCACGGTAGTACTCGGCTTTCAAGATGCGATCTCATACGAGGCTAACTTTCGGGCCAAACCGAACCTGGTGCTACAGCCTATTCAAATCAGATTTCTTCAACAGGAGGGTTGTTGGCTAAACTGCAATTTCTAAGTCCATAGTAATAACCTCTTGAAAGGCAATATTTTATTACTTATACGATTTGTAACTAGCATAGTATCTATCGACGCACTCATCATGCCGCTCTTTACATATTCTTAAGAGTTCGAAGACCCATTCCTTTTGCTCATGTAGGCTGCAAGTTTCTTCAAAGCATCAGGGCCGTCCTCTCTCGCCATTACAATCTCAACCATGTTAAAGCCACTCCCCTGTTGAAACTTCTCGTCGTTGATGATTTGACCGAGTTCCCCCCAATTCGAAGCGCGACTTGTTGTCACAGGATATTGTGGGTCGTCCTTGGGCGCCCCAAAGTAACTTGGCGCTTCAAGGTACCTCCACGGCTGGACATCATTGTACGACTCTGTCATTCCGTGGATCAGACGTTCAATAGTATATCCATCATTGTTAATGACAAAGATGATAACGTCGAGTCGATTGCGAATCATGTCGCTCATTGCTTGAGCCGTCATTTGTAAGCTTCCGTCACCAATAAATAATATGGTTCGGCCATTTGGTCGAAGGTTCTCGGAAACCATATCTCGAAGAGCCAGAGAGCCACCAGCACAAGCGCCAAGCGTATATCCAATCGAAAGCCAGATAGAAGAATTAATCAAAGTGGTATCTGGTGGGAGCACAAACTCGCCGCCGCCACCAGAAGCAGTGCCTGTTTCAGTGAGGATAATGTCACCAGGTTGGAAGAATGATGAGATTCGCTGCCAAAATGTGTCTTTACCATTCCACTTGCTTCCGGCGACAATAGAGAGTCCCTCTGCTTTCGTGGATTCCTCAGGTTTGGATAGGTACCGTACTGCAAAAGTTTGGACTGATCGAGCCGGTCTAAAAGCAGTCGGAGCAGGGACTTAACGTGCAAACTGTGATTGGACTTTCCGGAATCTGTACCACCAATCCCAACAAAGTTCCCGTGGAAGTTAATTGCGATGCTTGGGTCTGGGATTGTGGTGAACCCATAGGTATTGGTATCGGCGTCGAGAGGTCCCAATCTAAGGACTAGATCACAGGACTGTACCCAGGCGCCGAATTCCTGACAACCACTGCTTCCGGCGTATACGCCATGGAAGTTCGCAACTGTCTCGTCCACGATGCCTTTTCCGAAGAACGTTGTCGAAGTGGGAAATCCTGTGGCACGCACGAGTTCATTGGCCTCCTCGCTGTAACCATATGTCGCAGCAAACCCGTCAATAACTATAAACGGTTGCTTAGCTGCGTAGATCTTGTTGAGAATCTGTGTAACGACAGTTTCCTCAAACTCGCGTTCATTGGCTGGGATACTGAGATCGATTGGTTGAGAAAGGTTAATCTCCGGGACTTCCACAGTAACCATGTCTGTGGGAAGTTCGATGTACACTGGACGGCTCTGAACGATGCATTCTCTCAGAGTTTTATCAATCATGGCTGGAGCGGTAGCCGGATTTGTCAGGTTGGCTTGAGCAACTGTGAATTTTTGATATATCTCAGCAAAAACTCTACAATTGCCGTCTCCCAGCGAGTGGTGAACACATAGCCCCCTGTCCTGTGCTACTCGTGGCGGCGTTCCCACAATGTGAACTACTGGGGCCATCTCCGAATATGCGCCTCCGATGGCATTGATTGCGGAAAGTTCACCCACTCCAAATCCTGTGATAAGGGTAGAAATCCCTTTGACTCTTGCATATCCATCTGCAGCGTACCCAGCATTGAGTTCGTTCGCATTGCCAACCCAGCGTAAGCCAGCGGGTTTAATATAATCGAGTGCTTGAAGGTTGAAATCGCTTGGCACGCCGTGGATACTGCGAACTCTGAGCTGATGCAGACGACAAAAGAGGTATTTAGCTAAAGGTATCTGATTCCCCATGGCGAGCAAAGGTGTGGAACACGGGAGGCTACGCTTATTGTCCGTCTCTCCTGTGGTCAATTTACAGCAACAAATATTTGCGAAACAGTGCCTATTGGTTTGACTTGAAGAGATGCTCTGAACTCTTAAACTTGAATTGCAATTTGCTGGTTGTTGTCAGTACAAATTTGGTAGATTAAGATACCATTCTCACCTTCTTTTTCAACCCCTGCCTCACGGATGACTTTGCTTTTTATGCCCACAACTGACAAATGGAAATAGAAGATGTGCTGTCGGCAGCTTTTATAATTTATTTTCAGTGGATAATGACAGGAGAGACATTTAAGTTTCAGAAAAAAAGAGGCGCTCCAGAAATCCCGACCTTTATGAAGCCAGTGAGATTCGATACCGCACTATCCATTATGACGAGAGGGACCAGGATTTTATTGGATTGATCAACGAAACGCCACTAACATAACTATCTTCGTTGTAATATTGGGATTATTTTTCGGCGAAAGTTTGCGGTCAAGTGTCGAAGGCTACGGAGTAAGTGGTTTATACTCCGATCACTCCGCCCCGCTCTCGCCGAAATGCAAGCTGCCAAACGCTAACCTTCTCGGGTCGGTAGATGATGGTATCGGTAAACAATCGGGTATAACCTGTTTATTCAACGCAAGTACAATCGGATATAACCTGTATAATCAACACAAGTATAATCGGGTATAACATGGGTATAACATGGGTATAACATGGGTATAACATGGGTATAGCATGGGTACAATCGGGTATGAAGTATAATTGGATATGAAACTGCTATTATAAAGAACGTGCTTTTACATGCCTGTTGAGTTATCACAAATCCCGATAACAAGAACAATTCAATATGGCAGCAAATATGAAATTCCAATATCCCATCGTAGACGTATGGGCGAACCTTCCTGGTGTAGGTAAAATCCTTGAACCTTTGAACCCTCTTGGTCTAAGATTTTTCACAGTTAGGTGCAGCCATACCAGAAGTTGCCCGGCTTTTCGCATACAGCCATGCGGACCCTGCAATTGCCGACCAGAAGCGTTCACCTAAAGAGGTGATCGCATTAATGGACGAGGCGGACGTTTCGCAAATCTGTCTGTCTGCCTGGAGTCGCCCAGGACAAATGATTTTCTCCAATGCTGAGGTCGCCGAGTATACTCGTGCCTACCCGGACCGAATATTCGGCTTGGCTGCTGTTAATCTCCACGATCCAGTGGCCGCAGTCAAAGAGCTAGAACACTACGTCAAAGTTGAACACTTTGTGGGGTTACGGGTAGTCCCTTGGTTGTGGAATCTTCCTCCAAGCGATCCTCATTACTGGCCTCTATTCGTCAAGTGTATCGAGCTAGACATTCCGTTCTTGACGCAGGTGGGCCACACGGCCCCCGCATGCCCGAGCGAAGTGGGTCGACCAATTCCATATATCGACTCTATCGCGCTCAAATTTCCCGACCTGAAGATTATCATGGGTCACATCGGGTACCCTTGGGCCGCAGAGACTGCGGCAGTCGCCTGGAAACACAAAAACGTGTACATCGACACTAGCGCTTGGTCGCCAAAGTACTATGCTCAAGAGTTTATCACCTTTGCCAATACAACAGGAAAGGACAAAGTCATGTTCGGAACGAATTTTCCACAGCTCGGATGGAAGGCCTGTGTTGACAACGTCAATAACCATCTAGTGAAGGGTGAAAATGGCATGAGAGAACGGGTTGTGAAAGGTTTCATGGGTGGAAATGCCATCCGTGTTTTGAAGCTTCCAGCTGTCAATCTCGGCCAGCTCAGATCTAATCTCTGAGGTTGTCACATCACATTATGAAAGACCCCCGTGTCACCTAGTTTGAACTTTCTATATTATCACTTATGTCCTACAATATTATGCGTTGTTTTTGAAAATCCAAAGTGCCTACCCTGTGTCTCTGATTCTCTCTGCATGTTGACCGAGTGAATGATTGCTATACTAGCATTTACTATTGTAGCTTGCGTGATGTGGTGAAGTTACTCGGAGGCCTAATTCGAGAACTTCTACATAACTAAACGAAATACAAGTTCCTTCTCAAAAGCTAGATTTCCCATGCATTGTTGTCAAACCCTTCTAGGCTTCAAAAACCAAACGGAGCCAGTCATATGCTCGACGTATGCAACGTTTGGTTTGGTCTATCCTGCAGGATGGTCAAAAGTTTAAGGATAACCAAACCGCTTGACGGGAAACGCTCGGTGCGAGAAATTTCTCTAAAAAGTATGGCTAAAAGTTTACGGGTAACCGAGCCGCTTGACGGGAAATGCTCGGTGTGAGATATCTCTCTGAAATAAGATATATCCGCTTCCGGTGTGGGCCTCGGGGTGACTCGGCCCCAGCCGTAACTGTCAACTCGTCTTTCTTTGATATAGTCCCTGTTAATCATAAGAATAGTTCGAATACCTCTATATTGTTTTTGGTGATATCCACTTCCCTTCTGATATCTCATTCATATTACACCATGCCGATAAGATCACAATATGGCAGTGTGGCAGCTCCAACGGGGGACCTTTGGACCTTTGTCTTTGAGCAGAAAGAAATGAATTTCCCAAAACATAAACGTAAGATTTCTAATCTTAAAGAAGACTGGTAATAACAGATGACTAGCAATATACATCGATGCTCAAACCAGACAACAATATACCTGGGCAGAGACTAAATCAGCAGCGTTATCCTTTGGTCAAGGCCTGATAGACCAGTGGGATTGGAGAAAACGAGACGTGCTCGGGATTTTCTCGCCAAATTGCATCGATACCCCAGCCGTCATGTTCGGCACTATATGGGCAGGCGGAATCGTATCTCCTTTCAATCCTTCCGGCACTGTCGCTGAGCTGGCCTTCCAACTCAAGGACTCTGGCGCAAAAGCTCTGGTTACGCAGGTAGCCTTGCTAGACGTAGCAATGAAGGCGGCTAAGTTGGCTGGGATCTCCGAGGATAGGGTCATTTTGGTTGGAGATTGTGGGGCCCTACCTGAAAATATCAACCACTTTTCGTCCATTCGAGGCAACTCCCAGCATTTTCAGTACCAGAGACCGGTCATCGATCCGAGAACGGATCTTGCATTGCTTGTCTATTCATCAGGGACCACCGGTTATCCGAAGGGTGTCATGCTCTCACATGAAAACGTGATCATGAATCTATTACAGATACAAGCTACAGACGAAGATAATTTGACTCCAATAGGTGGGGTAGACGGACTTGGTGACAAGATCATGTCTGTGCTGCCCTACTATCATGTTTATGGTACGTATACCGTGCATTCTTACTACAAGGACAATCTTGAACTAACAGCCACAAGGGATTGCGTTTCTTGTCAATTTTCCCCTATACATGGGATTTACTACTATTGTGATGAGCAAATTCTCCCTAAAAGATTTTCTCCAAGCAATCGAGACTTTCCGACCGGCATATGCAAATCTTGTGCCTCCGATTATTGTGCACCTTGCAAAATCTCCTCTTGTTGACGAATATGACATTAGTTCTCTAAAGATGGTGATGTGTGGCGCAGCACCTTTAACGCAAGAATTGACGGAGGAGCTCTATCAAAGGCATGGAATACCAGTTCGACAGGTTTACGGCCTGAGTGAAACAAGCCCGGTAGCTCTTGTCCAAGTAAGTACACTGCTTGGATTGTGTGGTTTCCTTTAACACCACATAGGCTTGGAATCAATGCCGTGAAAGCATCGGCTCTGTTGGCGGCCTCGTCCCCAATATGGCCGCCAAATTTTGCGACGAAAACGGCAAGGAGATTGCTCTAGGATATACAGGAGAATTGTACCTCAAAGGTCCTAATATATTTCAAGGCTATCTAAACAACCCCAGTGGAACGTTGGACTGCCTTGATAAGGACGGCTGGTTTCGAACAGGAGATGTAGGACACGTCGATGCAAAGGGAAGCTTCTATATCACTGATCGAGTGAAAGAACTCATCAAGTATAAAGGATTCCAAGTCCCGCCTGCCGAGCTCGAAGGCCTTTTACTAAATCACCCACAAGTCATGGACGCTGCAGTCATTGGAGTTATGTCGGAGCGAGAAGCTACTGAGCTGCCTCGTGCATACATAGTATTGGCATCAGATGTGGGGAAGACTCGTCTGAGTGAAGCAGCTCTCATTGAATGGCTTAGTGAGAGAGTAGCTCCGCATAAACGACTTCGGGGCGGTGTTGAGTTCATTTCCGAAATCCCCAAAAGTCCTTCTGGGAAGATTTTGAGGAGATTGCTTCGTGACCGCGCAAACCAAACGCAACGAAGGACTGATGAGGGCGTCAAGGCAAGATTGTAATTAAATATTTTCGGGCTTAAATGAAACTATTAGTGGCGACGTTTGATCTTTCCTGTTTGATTCACGCGTTCAACTACAAAACAGTAACAGACTGATGCCGAATTTAAACAAGATAGTCAAAATGGCAAGGTATAAACCGACGGGGTACAAGCTGTTTTGAGAATAAAAATATTTGTGGCATTTGGTACAAGAACAAGACCGTAATAGATTGTTTCGTGTCTAGCACTCCTATGACGGAGTACTCGGAGAAATCGGAGTTTGCGCTGCAATCGCCAAGGCCGGAGTAACCGGAGTAAACATGCCCTCTTCCAATTCCTCACTCACCGATACCATGCCCGGCGGCATTTGTTCATAGCAAAATGAATGTCAGGCTTGCTGCTTGTGAGCCCTGTCGGAGTGCGAAGCTTGCATGTGGTCATGAGCGACCTGCGTGCGTGCGTTGCCGTGGCCGTGGCCAAGGCGGAGACTGCACCTACCGAACCAGACCTTTCAAAAGAAGGAGATTGCAACAGGCCCAACCGGGCCAGCAGTATGCATAAATCCAAACTTCAAACCTTAACCGCTGGCTAATAATATTATACAGACAAAGAGGCCCGTCAACACCTGATGAGACGCCGGTTTCTCGTCCGCCATCACCATCGGTTTCTCGTCCACCACCATCACCATCACCACACCAACATCGTTACCCGAACCCCGGCTTCCTGGGGTCTTCTAGCCATTCTACTATCTTCAGCCACGTCTCATCCCGCGCAAATAATAGCAACAATGCTTCACTTTGCGAGGATCCCGGACAGATGCCCCCTTCTTACTCTGTGGGAAACCTCCCTAGTGATAAGGCCACTACCGAAAAGGGAATTTATGCTTTGAGTCAGTTAGAGCTACTGAAAGCGTCTAAATTGAAAGCCCTTGTTGAGGTTTGACTAAGCAAGGGTGTAAATCTTCCTCTTGCCGGGCCTTTTGTTTCTGGCTGTGCTCAGGCCGTACTTGATATGGTGGAGCGGTCGACATCTCATAATCCTCAAAGCGGTCAGTCTAGGACATGGGTTTCTGAGCGCTTCGATATCCTTCTGAAAAGCTCTCTCACGCCGATCGTCTTCCGCAGAGACTCAAGTGTTGCCGACTTCGTTTCGCAGTTTTATGGCGATAATGTGAGTTGGGAGACGCTTGGGATATTCTTTGCTGCCGCTACTCGAGCTACGTTGGATCTCCCCTTCTTCCCCCAACTCTATTCAACCGAGCAGGAGCGTCGCAAACTTATATCGACTTTGACCCGCATAGGGGACTGTTGTTTGGAGACTTGTCTCGGACTGGACTGCTTGAATGACCTGCAATTGATTTTGCAATATGAGAACTTCATTATATATTCGCAGGTTTATGGAGATCAAAGTAAGCCAGGATAGGGTCGCTCCTACTTAAGTGCCAATGCTATACACTATACAAATACTAACCACCCATGAACATAGGTTACCGCTCCTGGAGGAGAATGGGAGATCTTGCAAGTTCTTTGTTTGCCCTGGGTTACCATGAGAATATTGACGAAACCCCTGAAGTTCCAAACTGTGTTGCACAACTCCGAAAAGCCGCCTTTTCACGCATCTATGCAGCCGACAAAAGCCTGGCGATATTCCTCGGCCGCCCACCGCGAATAACCAGGGCTTATTGCTTTTTTCAGCTCCCATCCAATATCCCAGGGCTATGGGACACTGGTAGCACCACAGCTCCCACTGCTGGAGGCCCGCCACATCATGACATACGTAGGACTGCAAATTAATTACATTGCGAATACTCGCTGGTCTGCCATGTGCGCGTCTATAAAAGAAGAGATTCTAGAGCTCTTTCGCGATCGAGATCCACATCATCAGGCCGAAAACAAAAGGTTAGCAAAAAGCAACCACCCTTTTGAGTTTGAGTACCTCTAATAAACTTCCTTTAAATAGTATAATCCGGTCACGAGCCGAGGAACAGTGGCAAACACTGCCGCCCCATTTCAAGCTAATGACAAACCTGAAAGATTGCCATTTGGGGCCGTTTGAACGGGACTTCCTTGCTGGCGCACGACTCGATCACTTGCACATTCTTTTCCTGCTCTGCTTGGTCTCGTTGCGGCATATATCCGAACCGGACGACTCACTCTTGGAGGTTGCTGTTGAGATGCTCTCCCTAGTGGTAGAAACTATAGTGCTCCGTGAGAGGCTGGTAAATTCTGGAACAAGCCTTATTTGGAAGGTATACTATTTCCTTTCTTGCTTCCCTATCTTACCTACTCTGTTTAGATATACTGACTAGGATACCAGGTTTCCCTCTATGGCCTACCAGCAGCAGGAATTATATCACTTGCCCTGCTGAATCCGTCCAGCGGCGGTAAAAGTATCAGGCCCTTGCAGCGGTCGAAGATGCTACAAGATCTGAGCGTGCTCGTCGCAGAGGTCAGAACAGGAGCATTTATCCAAGCCGGCGAGCCAAATTTCGCCCTCTTCACCCGCGCCACGCAAACCATCCAAATCCTCCTCAACATCCTAATGGGAGGCGAGCTAGGACCGAAAATTACAGAGGCAGAGCCTACACCTCTGCTACCACAGCAGCTGCCCTCGGACCTCCCCATTGACGACTGGGATCCTTGGATTAACAATGATCCCTGGAAATTTGAGATAGACTTCTGGGCCAATCTCGCAGCACATCCATCGTTACAAGGTTGATTGTGCCTCTCGGAATTGGAAGAGAGCGGAATATGTGCGAGCTTTTAGACTGTACGAAAATTTGAGCAGATTCCCTCTCCCCATACAGCTCAGCTCGAAAGCACCAGCAAGGCTGTGCACGCCCCCTTTCTGCCTAATTAAGGGGCTATTCCTTGGGTGCCGAACACCACGATCTGGATTATAATATAATTTCTATCATGACGCGTTATACAGGGGAGGGGAGGGAGAGGGTATACCAGTGTTGAGATACCGCGGTGACAACAACACACCACCGACGACTATGGTGCGTCATGGGGACATGAGGATTCAAGGGGCTGATATGTAATATGAGAGACCAGCAGAGAATATAATAGTTTCCGTTTCGGCACTCTTGGTCTAGTAAGTGTCTACTTGGGTGAGCCGCCCCTGCAACGTAATATCCATCGGTTAGTGTTCACATGTCAAGTGACTATACGCGGGAGTCATCGCCAGCGATATCTTCGGTATGTAATGTGCGCTTGCGTCCCCCCCCCACCCCCAACCAGGTAGCGCGCAACAACATGTCCTGTCCTAGTCATCAAGATGTTCCAGTATTCAACGGGCAGGTAGGTGGGAGCGCAGCGGTGACAGGAGGCTGGGGCAACAGCGTATACTAACGACAGCATGGCATTGGTGACGAGAACCCCCTCCGCCGCTTTTCTCCATACACGCACTATACCACGCACACGCTCTCCTCCGTAACAAACGCCACAAGACACGGCGCAGCACCTACCATCACAATATTTCACTTGCCCAGTTTGGTTTGCCTTGTATGTTGAGCGGGACAGGGGGGGTTTATATACACTCCTCCCCGCGCTTCGAGAATTCAATGGTGCAGATGTCATGGACGGGGACAGTGGATAAAGCAATAAGATAGGGGGAAGAGCGGAATAAAGATCACCTACAATTCGTCAGAGTTTCCAGCGAAACTTGGTATACATTTCCCTTTCCCCTTTTTCCAGATCCCCATCCCTATCACTAAGACCTATATACCCCCCCTTTTCACCCCCCCCCTCCTTTCCTTCCTCCAAACTAAAATTCCTCAGCATCTAGTTCAAGTATAGCGTGCACTCCCCCTGTTCCCCATCTCGAACCGCAGCCGTCCGCCATCCTCCCGCTCCCTCAATCCTTGCTTTCAAAGCGCGGAAAGGGGGGTATATAAACACCCCCCTTTGCTTGTGGCATACGGAGCAAACCAAACATCATCGCAGACATGGCCCAGATAGTGGGTGCTGTATCGTGGAGTTTGGTGCGGAGGAGTGGTGTGTTTGTGGTGCAGTGGTGGTGATGTTGGAAGGAAAAGGGGAGGGGGAGGTTCTCGTCTCCGAAGCCATGTTATTGATAGAGGGTACTGTCACTGCTGCTGTCTACTGTCATCACCGAACTCCCACCACCGCTGACACACTACAAACTGAACTTATAGAGAGCGCAAAGAGTAGGACGTAGTGGATTCGAGGAGTGGATGCGTGGGGGAGGGAAAGGAGATAGATATCACCACACTACACACTACACGCATATACCGTTCTCAAGAGTATCATCCGCCAAACCCCTCATATATTCCCCTCCCCTCCCCAGCTTCCCATCCCCATCCCTATTGCCAATATCTACATAACCCCCCACCCCCCTCCTGCCACCCCGCTCCACTTCCCCTTCTTCCAAACCAGTAGAGATATATGCAAGTTATAAACAGAGTGCGCTCTGCCCTTTCACCACGCCGTCATACCTCGGGCCCAGTTCATTTATACAGAAAATCCTACGTGGTGAGAGGGTGTCTAATACCACACTACGTCCTACGTCCTTCGCCTCCACCAGACCAGTTCGCTGTATACCGACTGCAGGGGGCAGGTGCGGTGGCGACAGCTTGCTATGACAGCACCTCTCGCGACAGCACGCCTCTATCAACAACAAGAACCACCCCCCCCCCCTTCTCCACCACCGGCCCCTCACCTCCCCAACAAACATCACACGCACCCACCCCCCCATCCACCGACTCTCTTCTCTACCCAGCAAAATGACGACGACAACGACGACGACACGAAAGGAAACAGCTCATAACTCGAGCTGTTTCCATAGTGCTTTTAGTTTGCTTTGTACCTTAAGAAAGGGGGTGGGGGGTTATATACCCCCTTTTTGTGTTGCGAGGGGAGGTCAGAGGTGGGGGTTTGTTATGTGGTTGTGGATGGATGGGAATAGGGGATGGGGATGGGGGATACAGATACGGAACGCAGGCACATGGGTATTAAAGCGGGATGAGACGGGTGGGTATGGTTAATCAACAAGATTCTTTTTACTCTTCTGCTACTTCCCCCTATCTCTCATCTCTCTCCATATCTCCCCCTTCTTCTTCTCTCCTTCTCCCCTCTTCCCCCCTTTTTCACCCCCGGTCCGGTGGACGGAGGGGTTTATTGTGGAGGGGTCTGGGAACTCTTATTTTGAGACTTGGCTTGGCTTTTGTTTGCTGTTCTCTAATCCCTCGAATCTCAACACAAAAGTGAAGAAAATCAGAAGTCATAATCAAGAGGCAGATGAACGAGCTCTCCACGAATAGAATAATAAGCAGTACCACTCAGATACCCCCGTACATTAATCCACAAGACACATCCGCCATAGAATCGAAAAATAAACGGGAGCGACAAGGTTGCGTGAAGAAAGAAGAAGGGAAGCTATAACAGCCACACGAAAAACACAAAGAAAGAAAAATAAAACCATCTGGGAGTTAAAAAAAGGTACAAGTCAGCTACACAGCCAACGAGATAAAACACCATACACCATCCCACCAATCCCCACCCATCCCATCACCATCTCTGCACCATCTCAAACGTCATCTACTGCGCACCACCACCAACCGGCTTCCTCCCAACGGGCTTCCTACCCACCACACTCCCCGGCGGACTCGAAGGTGGCGCTGGTCCGCTGGGGGCAGTGATGGTCACTTCAGGTATCGAGAACCCTCCACTACCCTGGCTCAGCGCGGGGGATGAAGATAAAGGCACCGCAGCAGGGCTGAAACTTCCTGCTACTGCTGCTGTGGAGGTTGGAGAAGAGGGGGAGGCGATGGCGTGTGGAGGCGGGCTAGATGGTGTCTGTTGTTGTTGTTGTGCTTGTTGCGGTTGCTGGACTTGAGGTTGCTGAGGCCCAGGACCGCGGTTCATAGGCGGCCCACCCTGCTGTTGAGGACGATACTGAGGTCCCTGTCCTTGGTTGTAGTTACCCGGACCGGGGGAGTTACGTCCATTGTTGCCGTTCATACCCGGTGACATCGGTCCCTGCGGGCGCCCTTGCTGTGGTCTCCCCTGTCCTGGGCCCTGTTGAGGTCTATATTGAGGTCCGCGTCCTGGACCAGGCGAGTTGTGTCCATTAGGAGGGCCGTTGTTCATTGGTGGACCACGGTTCTGCATCTGCTGCCCCTGCTGTTGTTATGGGTAGGATACAGCGGCGCAGCGTTGCCGTTAGAGCCCGAGGGAGGCGAGTGGCGGCGCTGGTTGTTCTGGAAGGGGCCGGGGATGGATTTATTTGAGTTAGTGCGGCGGGCGCCGGAGCGGCCGGCGATGGGGGAGTTGGAGATGCAGGTTCGTGGGAGGACGCCTTCGGAGGAGCCGTCTTCTTTGATGCACATGCACTAGGAGATGTTAGCATAATTCGTCTATCAACCCCCAGGAGTAAAAAATAGGGGGAAAGGAATAAAAACACTCACCCAACCATCATCAAACTCCTTCAACAACTTCACAATCTCCCCCGCCCTCACCCTTAACTCATCCGGCATCGAAGGCGAGAAATCAAGATGCACACGATACAACTGCGTATCGCTCGCCGCCCCGCTCGTAACAGCCCCAGCACCCACCAACCCCGCAGCCGCCAACGGCGGACTCCCCGGCGATATCGGTCCGCCCTCTTCAATCACGCCCGCGAGCGGCTGCGGCATAACACCCGTGTTGTGCATATTCTGGCCCGCCATCTGCGCACCCCTTCCGCCATCCGTGCGCGCTGCGTCGCTGAAGGGGGATTGTGCGGACTTGTTACCGTTGTACTTGTTCTGTGCTCCGCGCGAGGTGCTGCGGACTGGTCCTCTAGCACCAGCGGCTGCACCGGCCATGGCTGCGCCGTCGACGAGGGAGGGGCCGGCGCCGTTGACGGGGTCGATGGACTCGGCGTGGTTGCCGAAGGGGTTCGCGCGGTTCTGCTCCATCCCGCGGTTCTGCGAGGTCATCTGGATACCATTCCCGGCCGCCCCGTTCTGCTGCATCTGGCTGGCGCGGTTGGGCATGAAGAATGCGGTCGTGGGTCTAACATCCAGTCTCGGCGCGGAGGACAGGCGCTTGAGACCGCGCATGCTTGCTGGTCCGCCTGCGGCTGCGGCGGCGGGGGGAGGGACGTTGGTGAATTTCTCGTCATCCATGCGCTCTCTCTCCTCGGCCTTTTTGCGCTGGCGCAGACAGAAGAAGATGAGGGAGAGTATCGCGGCAATCACGGCGACGATGCCGATTGCTAGACCGGCCTTGGCGCCGGCGGTCATGCCGCTTTGTGCGGGAGTGTCGGGGATGCTGGAGGGGGGGGAGGACGGGATGACAGATTCCTCGGTGGGGGTGAGGGAGGGCATTTCGGTTTGCGAGGCGAGGAGGACCTCGGAGTTGGAGGTGTCGAATGTCGAGCTGGGGACGATTGACTCTGGGAGTCCCGACAATGCGGTCTCAGACGCCTTGGCCTTGGTGGATGTTGGCTTGGGTGCCTGTGTCGACTTGGGCTTCTGCGTCGTGGACGGCGCTTGCAGGATGGAGGGGGTTGACTTTGCCTTCACGCTGGTGCTGGTGCTGGTGTAGTAGCCGGCGATGCCGCCGTCGAAGGTGGGTGACTGGGTGACATAGACGACGCGGGTGCTGCCTTCGCGCTTCTCAGGTTTGTCTTCTTCGTCCTTGTTGCCGAGACCGACGGCGTTTCCGATGTCGTTGAGGAAGTCGCCCAGGTCGCGCGCACCGTGCTAGTGGCGGTGGTGTTGGTGGACCATTGTGGTGGTTTGTGTGGGTTGTGAGGGTTGTAGAGGTGTGTGTTTGGACACGGATGTGGTCCTGGTTGTGTCTTGTTCGCAGAACAGTATTCGCAGATTGTCTCTTTCAATAAGGAGCGCGTGGGTAGATGAAGAACACTTGTGTCTGTTCACAGAACGAGTCTCGGTGAATTTGACGCTTGGTTGATATGACAACTTGGCACAAGTCTGATAAATGAGCGACGAGCCGGCGACGAGGGAAGTAATCAATCAACAGGCCTCTAAATCAAAGAGGAATAGTTCTCGTGTATAACTGCTGAAGTCTGCCGGTGACTAAAAAGAATGAATGAACGACAGATCGCGACGACGGCGAGGATGAAAAGAGCGTGAAAGGGTGTTAATTGAGCCCGGTAAGACACAAAAGAACAAGAGACAAGGTGGAAGTGGAGGTGGAGAGTAGAAAAGAGAGTGAATTGCAGAGTGGATTTACCCCCCCGGGATAGAGGATTCTTGTGCAAATTACCCCCCGATGTATGTACTCTACTGTGGTAGCGTAGTAAATGGGAAAATAGGCGCAAGCAGGTAGGAGGTGGGCGCATGTCACGTCCAACGCCTGTCCCCCCTTCTGTCTACAAATGCCGTGGACGGTTTGTAAATGACCCTGTACGAATGGAACTCATCTGCTTCATACCCCGCATCGTATAGATCTTTCGCTTAATCCACGTGGCTGTCGGGAGTTAGAATATCAGACCTAAAACGGTCAAAATCTAGTATTTCTACTTGATTTTAGGGTTATATTAGTGTAAACTTAGCGAGTAACTAGAGATACATACTAGTCTTTAGCAGTTCAGTAATTTCGTAGGTGAAGGAGGTAATATGGCCGTAAACATTTGACTTTAAGAGGTCGTTGAGTCCCTTAATCCTAGCCTAAGAGAACTCAAACTTCACGTGACGAAAGAGGGTCGACAGACACGCTTATCAGAGCCGTTTGCTAGCGCAGGAAAGATGTTTGATCTGCTAGACAGGAAGGTAGTTGATAATAGCCTAGAGAATCTCCGTCGGGAGCGTCTCAAGGCGCGTTAATTTAGGGGTGTCAATGCTCATTATAGGAACGTTAGAGAACTGCGCATGGATCGATTGCAGGTAAGGTTGGAGGAAAAGAAGGGGAGTCGAGGGAAATTAATAATAGCGAGGATACCGCTAGGGAAGTGAGCTCTAAGGTTTCGTAGTTGTTAGTAATGAAGTACTCAAGGACGGTCAGGTGTATCTAGGTTTTTCAAGACGAGGGACGATAACGGTGCCACAGAACATTTACGTAGTCGTATTAGTTTGCTTACGCGTGGTGGCACCTTGCAGCAGTAAATTAAGGTTTGTGGTTAATAGCTGGTATCACTGGATAATGGCTAGCAGATTGTTCCTCTTTCAAATTGTAGGCCATTATTTCCGTCAACTTATTACCACTCTCACTCACGGGCATAGATGTCAACTGGACGTGGGATTAGAGCCACAGCTAAATCCGCATCTAAGACGTAATCTCGGTTTCTAGCAATGACGATTACACCACGCTAACGTTGTCAATGGCTCTCCTTAGAACATCGTTAGCCACAATTAGCAACCGGACCCGCAATTTGTCGCCCTTTACGCACGTGATCTTAACAGTTTTTAGTTCACCCGCGGAATGTATTTAATGCTGTTGTAATAGTCACATGACGTCACGTGATCTCCGTACGGAATATCGGTAAATCACAGGGGTAGATTACATAGGCAGTAATACATCAATTTCTTACTCAATAGTTATGAGCCCGGAGCAATTCCAACACGCAATTTGAAGGTTTTAATAGCCTCGTACGGACCTACTAACCCCTCCTAGGAGCCTAACCATACAATATGGCGGCCCTACAGAAGGTGGGGGTAGTCCTCACTAACCCGAGAGACTAGGATGAGTGGCTAGAGACGATTAAAACAGCCTTAATGAAAACAGGAGTATAGGAGTATATTAATCCTTCTTCAAAAGACCCCCCTACACTCCTACCACCTATTAGGCCTATTCCAGACTTCGTATGGACTGCAACGTAAGGAGGAAGTGGAATAGTCCCTTAAACAACTACTCAGGTATCAACAAGAGCATCATTAAGCCAGACTGCTCAACTAACAACTAAAGACCCTCTACTAAGAGTTCTAATCTTGTACGGATCTCTCACAGTTGACGAGAAAGAAGAGCTTTGAAACCTACAACTCAACTTCTAATATAATCAAAAAATATGGGAAAAGAAGGAGGAAGCAATTTAAGGGCTACAGTTGAAGATCTAAGAAACCATTAGACAGGAATTTCTACCCTATACATACAACTGCAATACTCTATACGAAATGCTTATTAAGCTAAAGGACCGCTTTGCACCAACCTCTAGAGCAAGGCTTGAAGAATAGAGGTTAGAATGGACAAAGGCCTCGAAAACACAAAAAGGGGTAGAAATGGAGGAATGGCTTCTAAAATAGGAGATGCTCTACTCCCTAGGTTGTACGCTTAAGGCCCCTAAAGTAATTAATCCTTACAACGCAATATACTACTTCCTAAAAGCAATAGGACCCTGCGAATTCTAAGGACTATAGACTGCAAAACTTAACAAGGAAACAAAATCATATAAGTTTAAAGAGGTTGTACGGACCTATAGAGTCAACTAAAGGCAGGCAAAATATAACTAGAAGCCTTAGGGGGAACATAGAGTTTTTGCAACATAAGAAGGAGAAAATGAGGCTCCTGCTACACTATAAGGCTGTATAAACTCCCTATAACAAGGACAAGGTAGAGGTAGAAAGAAAAAGGAAGCCTAAACAGACTGCCCTTATAGGACAGTCTATAAATAGAAGGACTGCTTCTACGTTATGAAATCAAAGCGTACAAAGTTATAGAGGCTAAATAAAGACATTAAAGCAAAAGTGGATGCCTATATAAGTAAGAAGCCTAGTTTCAAATACTTTATACAAAAGGTAGAGGAAGAGGAAAAGGAAAAAGCAGGACAACTCTATACAAATGATCTACCTATGTTGTTCGTAATAGCTTTCTAGGTCTCTTAAGGCCTTAACCTCTTAACCTATAAGCTTGTAAGAAGCACTATACTTGACTCTAGAGCTACAATCCACATCTGTAATGACCGTACGAGGTTCTACAACCTAAAGGAAGCTGGAGAGAATAGCTATCTCCTAGCAGGAGACTAGAGAATTCAGATTAAAGGATTTGGTTTAGTAGACATCTAAGTACAGATCAGAAAGGACGCTAAGTCTGTACGAACTATTACGCTTTAAGATACAGCTCTTATATCATCTTTCCACACCTTAGTTGCCTCTTTAAAACGATTTATCTAAAAGGGAGTCTATTAGAACACAGCCGCAGAAGGTCTTATGTATAGAGGAAAGCCGTTCTGCTACACTCTAGTAATCCACAGCTAATGGGTTCTAGAATACATTAAAAATGAGAGCTCTAGTAGCTAACCAACAGCCCTCTTAACAACAGAGGTGCACTAAAATGCTGTCCTTACTTTGTACAGACCTCAGAAAGACCTCACTGGCACTACAAAGGAATGGCATAACAGAATGGGCCACCTAAACCAAAACGCTATAAGGAAGCTTTAAGAGAAGACTTAAGGGGTCCTAGTTACAAACTAAGAATCGTACGACCTAAACTGCAAGGTTTGCTGCCTTACCCACGCTACAAAGATCATTTCTAGAAGATTTACACCTAGGTTAAAGATCCCTTATAAGAAGGTCCACCTTAATCTAATCTAGATGCCAGCTTCGTATGATGGTAGTACGCAAGTCTTACACTTTAAATATGACTTCTGCTACATGAATTATGTCTATACAATTAGAGATAAGAGCTAAGGCGTAGTCCTACAAACGATTAAGGACTTTGTAAGCTACATATAGAGACGATGGGGTTTTGAAATCAAGATATTCTTCCTAGATGGTAAGAGATCCCTAGGAAAGGAATGGGACAACTAGATAAAAGACGAAGGCTACGAAATCCAGAATACACCACTGTACATAGCTGAGCCGAACAGGGGAATTAAACGATTAGGCCATATGATAATCACACAATTAAGAGCACTTAAGGAAGCTAGCAACCTACTAGAAGGAATATGTCTAGAAATATATCAGACAGCTAGATACCTAGTGAATAGATCTCCCTCAGCAATCATTAATTATAAGACTCTGTATAGACTTCTACTTCAGTCCCTACCGTCACAGCTTTAAAAGCCAGAGCTTACTAAGCCTCTACTTTCTCACATTTAAGCCTATAGATGTAGGGCGTATGCACTTCTCCTTAACAAACTAAAGCTAGAGAGGACTAAACGGAACGCCTAAGTTAGTTACCTAGTAGGGTACAACTCTACAAATATCTATAGGATATGGGTCCTACAACTTAAAGGGTTATAGCTACAAGGGATGTTACATTTAATAAGACAAAGGTCTATGATCCATTGTACAAAGCTCCTATCCTTAAGATATACCTCTAGAAGACAGTCTAGGTTATTAAATTACCTGATCTTTAAGGAAAGGAGGGTGAGGAATATAAAGAGGCAGAATAGAGCTAGGAATCCATATAGGAAACACCAACTCTATATAAGGCGGAGACAACAGAACAATCCCCTTCCTAAGAGGAATAGATTCAGGATACCCTACATAAGGAACAGCAAGCTGAAGGAGAAGAGACTCAGCTCTATACACTAGAAATGACACCAGAACGCTTAGAAGACATCATACGGAGGAATGAAGTCTACTATGCTACTATAGCCTATCTAGAATCAAAGATAAGCCTACATTAAGCATTCATTGTAGGAACTGACTTTCACAGACGCAAAGTGCACTGTATGGACCTACCAGCAGCTCTAAAGTTCTAGAACTAGCTTAAAAATCACCCTTATAGGCTAGGCTTTTAAGCTGCAGCCACTAAGGAGATTACAGACCTATAGAAACAAGAGACATTTACTTCTATACCAGACAGCTCCGTACAAAGCTTTATAATACCACTTATGTGGGTATTCACATATAAATTTAATGATAACAGCTACCTTGTTAAATATAAGGCTAGGCTTGTTGTTAGAGGAGACCTATAGCAGTATTCTATTCATAACGAGACGTACGCAGCTACCCTTACGTTAAAGACCTTCTAAGCCCTTATGGCTATTACAGCCTACTTTAATCTAGACACAGAACAACTAGACGTAATAAACGCCTTCACAAACAGCCGAATTGATGAGGAAGTCTACATACAGTGTGCTGACAGCTATAAGGAATAAGGAAAATGTTAGAAGCTTAACAGAGCCCTATATGGCCTTAGGAGGTCACCCCTCCTATAGTTCTAGGATTTCTTAGAAACCCTTACAGGTCTAGGCCTCGTACAGATCCTAGAAGCTCAATGCTTATTTGTATCACTAAAGATCATGGTGTTCTTCTATGTAGATGATATCTGTATACTCAGCCACCTAAATCACAAAGCCAAGGCAATAGAGTTCTATACAAAGCTTATAGAAGCTTATGAATTCTACGAGATAGGAGAGCTCTAATGGTTTCTAGGCATTAGAATCATAAGGGACTGGACTTAGAAGATCCTCTGGCTATGCTAGGACTCCTATATTAACAAAATTACAACTATGTACAGAGTATCATCTACTTAGACAGTACGAACACCAATGGTAAACGACAGCCTCCTACCATTTAATAGACAGGCAGATAAGCAGCAAATCCATCTTTACTAGCAAAAGGTTAGGTCTGTAAACTACGCTGCAGTAGTAACAAGACCTAATGTAGCCCATACAACCTAGAAACTATTAGAATTCCTAGTCAACCTAGGGCCAGACCACATGCAAGCAGTCGACTGTCTACTCCTATACCTTAAGGAGACTAAACACCTAGCTCTTTAGTACAGACCTAATATTAAGGAACCATAATTCTAATGCTCTAGTGACGCTTCGTACATAGATTGCGAATCGACTAGGAAGAGCATAGAAGGCTATTTATTTACTCTTTTTAGCAGAGCAATAGACTAGCGCTATACAAAGTAGAAGACAGTCTTAACCTCTATAACAGAAGCTAAGCTTCTAGCCCTATCACATAGCGCAAAACAGCTCTATTAGTAGCAGTGATTCTTCTTAACTATTAAACTCAATCTAAATGAGCCATACTTACTTAATTGTGATAATATGTAAACTGTACAGCTCTTACTTAAGGAGTCCCTAAAGCTAGTCACAAAGCTTAAGCATATTAATGTCTATTCACACTGGCTAAGACGGGAGGTTAAGTACTGAAACCTAGACATTAAGTGGATAGCTACGTATAAGATGCTAGCAGATAGGTTTACTAAGGCCCTACCTTAGCAAAAGCACAAGGAGTTCATTAAGCATTTGAACCTTATAGACATAAAGCACCTCCTATAGGAGTGCTTACTATAAAACAGAAGTTTATACAGAGCATTAGCTACCTCTATATTATGGAAACAAGCCCTCTAGATCACAGGGTCTAGATTTCTACTTCATAGCTTAAAAACAAGCCATTATAAGAACTGAATACTTATAAGCTCTATACAAACATAGAACTATTATATTCACTAAGGCTACATATAGCTACGCCTATTTTACTATGCGTTCTTATTTCCTTACTTACAACTTTCCTAGTAGAATATCTTAGGAACTAAACAGAATACAGTCTTTTCAACAGCTTTATAGATCTGTACGAGCTAGGTACAACACTATGCATACAGATTTCATATTATTTTTTCGAAATTCAAAACCTATTTCAACAAAAGGGGGGAACATAGGGGAATCCCTAACTTTTACTATATAAAAACAGGAGATTTTCTCACTTTTTAGACACTTTTCCCTACGTACAGACATGTTACAAGAACGGCACAAGAATCAAAGTAAAATCCGTTGTCATTTTCACCTATCTCTATAAGAAAACCAGCAAATTCACTGCTTAATCCACAACAACAGGGTTCTTAGCAGCTGCAGCTGCAGCCTCGCAGGCCATTTAGGCAGCGTAGGCATAGGTGCCAGCTCTTCCACTAGCCTTTAGGGGGGGTGGTAGGGGCGGGGTAGTAGGGCGCTAGGTCTTTATAGTGCCTATCTTAAAAGTTACTTAAAGCTACGTACAGAGATAAGAAAGGAAGACTTACTAAAGGAGCAACTAGCAGCAGTGTGCTTAAGCACATAAGAGCTATAGGCGCCGCCCTAAAGGGCGCTAGAGACGACGCAGAAACGGAAGAATGGGCGAGCACAGGAGCTTTCGTCCGCATGCACGCACTAGTTGCACTCTAGGGTGGTGGTGTTGCCTAAAGCCTAGATATACTAAGTAGCGAGCTCTTAGGGGTGGGTTACCACCACCTCACCTAGGCTCTCGTAGCTCTGAGCCAAGTTCACTAGCAGAAGGATTTCATCCTCTAAAGAGGGAGCAGAGCCTAAGTCGTAGGCGGAGAGGGTGTTGCGTAAGTCCTCACGGACTTAAACTTTCTTAAGGTCGCCCTCTAAAACTTCGCTAATGACTAGCATATTAATTGATTAATTGATTGATTAGTTAATGTGAGGGGTTGATGGTGGGGTTGGTGGGTTCGGGTTTAGGGCCGGTTTCTTAGGAAGGATGGAGGTAACTGGCCTAAAGCCAAAGCTGTATACCCGTACAGACTTGCTAGGTAGCTCTTTTCCTAATTTCTTACATTCTACTATAGCTTGTATAGGGATCCGTGGGGGGTGTGTTGTAATAGTCACATGACATCACGTGATCTCCGTACAGAATATCAGTAAATCACAGGGGTAGATTACATAGGCAGTAATACATCAATTTCTTACTTAATAAATGCCAAATCTAGAATATAACCTTCACCACCCTAGAATCATGACGAGGGATTTTGCTGCTGCCTCAGGCCACACCAACTCCTGCACCCACCCTTCCGAATTAGGCCGTAGCCCCTACGGTTGCAACGTTAGTGTCACCTTAGCTGTGGCTTTAGCGATTCTGCTTAGTAGCAGCGACTGTACATAGTATAACCTTTGTAAAATGCTAGAAATAGGCTCTTATATGCTGTATTAATATACTTTACCTACGTAGCAATATAAAACAAGTGCTAAAGTGAAGTGGTAGAAGCCTGTTTTCTAATTATAGGTGCTGTCCTACCGTATGCTTCGCTGCGCTTTTAGTACCATTAACGCTCTCCCTAACAGTTATAAGGCTACTACTAAATTCAACACCACTATTAGCTAGTATAATGACAGTCTAAAATCACAATTCTCATTGTGATTACAAGGAGTTCTACACCTTTTGCTACTACTGGAATTTGTATAGTAAATGGCAGCAAAGCTAAGTGCAATTTCTAAAATCATAATGACAGAGTATGCCTTAGGACCCTACGTTTCCACTAAACAACAACCTATTACTACTGTTCTACCCTCTTATATATACTCTAATATAGTTACTATCATAGTATTATGCTATTACTTTAATTATATTAAATTATAATGCGCCTTTAGATTAGTATTAAGGGAGAAATGTAAGTTTAATATATTTAATAAAATAAAGGATATAATATTTAATACTCTACTAAGACTATTAGAATTTGCCACAGTCTACATAATACTATAGTTTATTTAAATGGTATAACTGTATCTTTAATCATAATGTACGATTATAGGCTCTATATCTAAACAGGATCTAAATACGTAGCCATTAAGGTTGTCCTACTATGCTATAGTGTTACTAAGTCTTTGCTATGTATATGCAATTTAGTTAATCTTTACTATTAGAACCAACTTAGAGCTATGCTCATTTAAGAAGTGTTTTATAAATGTATCACCTAGGGTGAAGACCTATGCTGCAGCTTCGTCTGCAATGTTTCATACCCTCTTTTCTTTACTAATCTTCCTATTAAGGTAGGTGAAGTTTAGAATACTCCAACCCCCTTAGGTAAGCTGCCTATACTTCTCTGCTACTATAGCCCAGCTCCCCTGGTTTACTTTGTATAGTATAACAATTTCCTATATACTGTCGTTAGCACTATGCCTTCTACTACATTATATAGTACTATACCTACTAGAGCTGCTAGCAACCTTTCCACTGTTCCTATACCTCTAGCTAGTGCTTCTTATACACCTTGTCCTAACTGTATAATAGGATCTTTGTTTCGTTTATAACGATGCTCCTAGGCCTAGCATTGCTTGTCTAGTCCTTAGGTAAGTCCTTATAGTTCTTACTATAAAGAACATTTAGAGGATTAGGAATGTCCTTTACCTAAACATTTACATTAAATCCTTTAATTGTAACAAGGGTAAATAGCCATGCTACGCTATAGCACTTTATCTTTTTACCTTATGTAGGTACTACTATACCATCTTAAGGAAGGATACCCTTAAGTGCTACGTTCTAGAAGAGGGGGAAGCTTAGGGTTTTAGTGCTAACTAACTGTCCTAGCCGTTTCTAATGGATTGCTATTTCTGCATCTGCAAGCTCTTGCTGTAACAAAGATGATGAAGCTCTGCTTAGTGCAAACAAATGTTTATAGAGATAAGTTACATCTAACTGCATCTTTATTAGTAACGGGATTCTACTAAAGGAAGGCTCTGTTAGCACATTAATAACTTACTAACGCTGTTATAAGCTATATACAACTGTTAATATCACCTATTTAATAGGAGAGACTTAATTATACGCTCTAGCTTTATTATAAGCAACCTCTTCTAGTGAACGTCCTTATAAGGCAAAGAACTAGTTAGCTAGCTAAAGTAATGCTGTCTTCTTATGCTCCTACTAAAGGTCTTTATCTCTTGCTATACTAGAAACATCTTCACTTGTTAATGCTATAGCTCTAACATCTTTCTTCGCTTATAGCCTATCATTTGCCTTAAGCTTTTTTTATAGAGCATACTCCTTTAGTGGCATTATGAATAATGAACTTTAATGTATATTAATGTAAAGCTACAGTGTGACTAAAGCACTTGTGGTTATATGTAGTCAGCCCTATCATTTACGCTACTTATCTACACTTATATGTTTAGGTAAAGGAGTCTACATTATAGGCTTTACTGCTCTAAAGGATACATTACCTACTTTAGTGTTATTAAGGATATACACCCTCTTTTTAGTACTACCATATTGCTTCCTACCATTCCTACTATGTCTTTACCTCCTCTCTTTAGTAGTAGCCTGCTATTATATCATAATAACTATTATAGTGTACAATAGCTTGCCTTGCTTGATCTTAACGAAGCTATTACATAGGAAGAGGTAGATGAGGATATTAAAGATGAAAAAGCTAGAATCAACTAAGCTTTCTACTATATAAAGGAGGAAGTCTAAAAAGAAATGGAAGGAGCATTAGCTCTAAAGACTATCTTAGACTATATAAGGTAAGTTCTCTATTCTATAGTTCCTCTATTATACAACACTCCTTTGTTAAGATTAAATGACACCTAATAATATATGGTTGTACAAAGCCTCTAGAAGCAATTTACTACCTTTACTACACAAAACCATCCTTTAAATGGTATGTCTGACTTAAATGGTAGTAAGGACACTTGCCCTTACTTCTACGTAGCATAGATAATGTCTCTCTATAACCTAAAGCTAATTTAAATCAACAATCCTTTAGTCCTATTATAGACCTAGACCTAATTCATAGACGTACTAATAAAAATAGAGAACTCCTTAAGGAGAATGCGTAAGGGGAAGCCTGCTATATACTTACATGTAGTAAAAATGAGGTCTGCTTTAAGTTTTAGGTTTGTATAGTATATAGATAAGACTCCATTAGTATAGCAGAAGCTTCTAGATGGAACAAACTAGGGAAACCTATCACTATCTATAGTAGTTACAACATATATGAAGAGTCTTTAGAAGAAGAAGGTCTATATACCCTACCTTTAGTACAAAGTATATACAAAGCTAATAATATAATAGACAAGAGCTAGAGAGATTGTAACAAGTGCCTAGGCAATTACAAAGGAAGATTTACAGAAGTTATAGGTTTTTAACAAAGAATTCCTATGTCTTTCGTTTAGAGAGAAGCTTAATAACTTTAATGATAAGGCCTACTACTCATCTTAGGGTAGTGGCTGCGTTTAGGCTATGCTTTAGTACATTTACCTTCTATCCTTCCTATGTTTACTCCACTTTAATGAGGTGCTATAGATCCAACTATACTATATTATAGTTAAGAACGAAGCTATAGCAACTGTTTTGTTAAATTTAGTATTCTAGAAAACGAAGCAAGAGGGTAGTAAGTTGTTTATGCTAAATATAATAACTATACTTATGATGTAGTAGGGATTAAACCATTCTTCTTATAGCTAAACCTAGTAGAACCTTAGCTTTGCCTAATCTAGGCCTTATTAAAATAGGTTTAAATCTCTTAACTTAAAGAAGGCCATCTTTCTACACTATTAACGCAAATGACTAGCTCTCTTTAGTTAATAAGCAGCTTGTATATATATCTTTAGTCTAATCTCTTCTCTATATATAGTACTAACAAGGACATATAGCCTGCTAGCGTTTTTAGCAGCTGGTTTAATTAAAACCTTGTTAATGTTGACCTAGACTACTCACACTATAGTACTCACTCATTTTAGCATGGTAGGTGCTAGTATTTATACTTAGAAAAGCAATAGGACGTTTAGAAAGTAGCTAATTAGGGTAGCTAGAGTGCTAACTACGATTCTAGGTTAATTATTCAGTATCTCCTAAACTAGAATGACCAGCTAGCTTCCTTACGAAGAGACTTCCTTAATCCTTAGCTAGAACGAGGGCCTACTTGTGTTACCTATAGAAGAACATGTCATTGTATATAATAGTCCTTCTTATAGTACTATTAAGGCAATCGTCACATTACAAGACACTATTAAAGCATTATAGTTTATATGTAGTATTAAAAAAGTAGCTATTGCTATAGTACTACTGAAATATCTATAGTATAACGCGCTAGTAATACATATGTAGATGTCCTCTAGTTACACTAAACCATTCCCTATATCCCCTATATATACTAAAAATAACACCATCTCCTATGCTATCACTAAAATACCCATTGCAAATAACTTATACTAAAAAGAAAAGCAAAAGGTCCATTACTATTAAGGATTTATGTGCATAGGGCTACTTAACTAGATAAGAAGGAAATTGTGTTAGTAGCACTAAATCAAACTGAGATTAGTGCACCATTACTGCTATTGTTGTTATTATCATCATAACGCTTTAATGTAGCTAAAGGCTTTGTAATGTTCTTTAACTTAGACGCATACTTGCGCTTCTTTATAAGTGGCGTCTTCTTAGGTTGCTTTGCCTTAGCTAAAGGCTTAGCAGCGTCTCTTACTACCTTTGCAGCTTAACAAGTAGCCTTTATAGTTAGGCTGTAGTGTTTCTTTGCTATAGGCGCAGAATTGCTCTCATCCTACAAGTCCTCTGAATCACGCTTGCCTTCCTTCGCCATCTCTAAACCCTTAAGGAACAACCCTGCGTTTAGGCCTAAAGCTTTCACAGCCTTGTTTGCTACAGTTGTAAGTTGCTTAAATGTCTTTAGCCTAGCTGAATTCTTATACTTGTTGTAGTTGGTAATGAGCTTGTTAAGGAGAGCTTCGCACACCTTATAGCAGAAGAGATGCTAGATTATCTCGTTAGTATCAAAAGAAGAGAAGAAGGAGGGGAATGGAACTAAAGGAAAAGGGGAAACTTACTTTTATAGTGAAGCCTAGCATGAGGACTTAGAGAAATTCAAGGAGTTGGCAGCGCATCTAGTAGGTGAGGCATTTAGGGGCCTTTAGTACTACTAAAGTTAGTGTGTGATTTCATTAGGGGGAACAAAGGAATAACTTACATTGTTAGTGCCATTAGGTTGCCTAAAGAGAACCTTAAGTTTAAAAGCGAAGAAAAACTTAATAGCAGCTTCCTATTCTTTGTTAGTACTAAAGCATTTCACAGAAGGTAATAGTAGAACCAAAACGTACCTCCTAGACACAACTACATCTTATAAGGTTAGTATCGTTTAGACTAACTAGCATAACTATTCCTTTGTTAGTATTAAAACAAACAAGAGGTATTGTTAACAGTACTGTAATCATAATCCTTGTTTCTAGGGATTATGCTGTTTAGAGTGCAACTTATGTTTTAGTGTTAGTAAAGATTTAATAGTAAACATGCAACTAGACTAAAGGAAGGGGGAAAACTTATAGTTGTAGCACTTACTAATCAACTTCTAAATTGTGCTGTTAGCGCAGCAAGCCTATATTTTCTAGCTATTCTTTTGTTAGAACTAAAGGAAGAAGGGAGAGGGAGAGGGAGAGAATATACTAAAGCTTCTCCTTAGGATTAAGGCCCTTACTAGTTAGGGCTGAAGAGTTGCCCTATTAGCAAAACTAAGCTACCTTTCGCTTATAACAAGGATATTAGACGTGTACCTTTAATAGTACTAAGGGAGAGACTTACCTAGTCGTTCTATCTATGAGGATCTTTACATCCCATCTGTGCATCTTCACAGTGTTGCTAAAGGTAAACGTCTACATTATTTTAGTACAATTAAAGGTAGAGAGGGGGGTATGCTATAAGTAAATGTTAGTAAAATATTTAGTAAGAGTGGAAGGTGAAGGAAGGAAGGAAGGAGTGTTAGTGTAACTAAAGGGAGGAAGGAGAAGCTTTAGAGCTTCTAAAGGGATTAGAACCTTTAAAGCTTCTAAAGGAAAGGGGAGCTTTAGAGCGACTAAAGGAGGGGGGGGGAGTTGCGCTAAAGGAGCAGCAACTTACTGTTATGTTGTGGATAAAGAGGAAAGAAGGAGTTTGGAAATTAGAGGTAGTATATATAAGTAATCAATTCAGTAGTACTAAGGAAAGAGAGTGAAAGTGTGTATAGGACTAAGTGAACTTTAGACCTTTAATAGGATAATAGCAAGAAGTGAAAACTATAATAGGAACGTAGGAAAGCTATTATTAAATTCACTATACCTTTATAGCTGCTACCTCTATACATTAACTACTAATAGGAGTTATTACTTCTATAACAGCTTTAGCTATAACGCATAGTGCACTTAATCGTTTAGTAGGGGCATATAAAGCATTAAACTATATAGGCTACAGCTTTAATTCACCTTTAGATTCTAATATTAAGGCTCAACTATAATTAACAGGAGCGTGTGGCATTACATGCAGTTTAGTACAAAAGAGGGTTAGGGCTTAGTTATAGGTGTGGCTAAAACATGATTTGGATTCCTCATTGTGATTGTAGCAACAGAATAGTGTGCTAATGACTAATACTAGAAACTTTTATAGAGCTACCTATAATTCTAGCCTAGGAATTCAGGCAGAATAAGGCGCCTCTACACTAAAGCGTATAACGTACAGGTATAGTTTTGTACAGTAGAATAGCTTATAGGCCACAGCATAAGTAAAGGCTATAGCCCTATAGAATTCTATAAGTTTAGTTTGTACAACTACAACTGCAACTGTAATTTAAGCTACAGTTTAATTGCAATTTAAAAACGACAATAGTATTATTTATCTTATGACTATTATAGGTCCTGCATTTTCCCCCTCTATCTTCTTATCCTCATTCTTTGCCTTTTTACTCACATAGATTAAAGCCTTGCCCTTCATGTCTTACGCATTTTCCTCATTATCTTCACCCTTCTGTTTCCTAGACACACAGTTTAAACGTAGTTCTTTAATATAATAAGCATCCTAAAAATAGGCCTAGTAGTCTAAAGCATTTATAAGTAGTACTAACATAAGGGATGTGGACATTCCTTTTTTACACTAGTCTTAAGGTGCCTGTTAATATAATTAAGTAGCATAGACTTTGTCATCTATTACTACATCCTTTATAATAGAGAAAGGGTCTTATTACCTATATAGAATAGATAATAACCTATAATAGCAAGCATGTAGCAAAAAGTAAGGAGCCTACATCTTATTATTAGATTTTTAAGATGCAATTTATAATAGTTGTTCTAGTCATCTTTACTATAACTCCATTTACAACATATATAATAGTACTTAGCAAATAGGAGCTTTTAGTTTTAAAGCTAGTAGGAATATAAGCTAGGTTGTTAACTTTAGGTATCTTATAGCTTACATTAACAGTAATTATGTATATACCTTAAACATATTAGAAGTCTTAACCTAAATTAGTTAGCTTTAATTAACTTAGAATTACATCTTATACTTACTCTGCTATAATAGTTAGACAATTATTATAAGGGTATAACATATTTTATAGGTTAAGTGATCACATAGGTAAAGCAATCACTAACAACACTAAAACGTAACTATTACTACTACTACACTACCACCACCCTATAAAATGACCCTATTTAATTGCAATTGATTCCTAGCGCCTCTTACACGTATAGGCATTATGCCCTATTATGCTACATATGCCATAGCACTTCTATTAGCCTATAGAACCCATCTGCTAACTACTCTCACTTACCACCTCTATATAGACTTAAGCTTTAACCTTAGTACTCTAAAGGATATCCTCTACATCTTATATAGAGAGACTACCCCCTTACATTATGCACCTCTTACGCTTCCTTTCCCTTCTCTTTTTCTATTCATTTACTGCTTATAGAGCCTTAACTTCTACCTTAAGTAGAATAGTAGAATGTATTATTATTTCTGCCCCTTTAACAAGGTAGCTAACAGCATTATTAATTAAGGTAGGAGAGCTGTTCTAATGTTATATAATGTAGTTCTTAATGTACTCTGTTTGAAAGTTAAGCTCCCTTATAGTTTAAGGAGTCTTTAAAGTCTAATTGTTACTCTTAACTATAAGAGGGGTTAGAGTCCTTAAGTGTAGATTTAAGTAAGAGAGGACATTCTACAGCTTATATAGAACTAGCCCTATAGCTTAGAATCTACTCTTAATGTTCTACTCTATAAATGTAGCTTTAAATGCTTCTTTAAATGTAGAGAGAAACTTAAGCTTTATAATATAATTTAGCCTATTCTATAGAAAGGTTTTAATCTAACATCTATACAAAAGCTTTAGTAGCGTAAAGCAGCTAACATTAAGAGGCTAAAGTATATATAATAAGTGTAGTAGTATATAGAGGGTGATTATCTTCTATTCTATATAGTAGTGTTGAAATTAAGCTAAGAGGTGGCTCTTATGTCTGTTAAGAATAAGAAGGCAATAGGTTCTAATTATATAAGTGCTTATATGTTAATTAAAGTGTTAAATCCACTTGTACCTAATTGAATTTAAAGTCCACCTATTCTCACTTAGCATAATTACCTAATCATCTAGTAATTCTAAGTCCTTATACTAAGTAGAGAGGTAGTTCTACGCCTTAAAAATAATGAACGGTAGGAGTGCCTATCTATATAAATTAACACCTTAGATGATTAACACCTACTCTCTATTCCTAGGTTGTATAGTCTTTAGACAGCTCTTTGCTTCTAAGCTTATAACTATCTTTATAGTAGCAATAACTCCTATTACAAAACCTACTTTATTAAAGTTGTAGATATCCTACTCTAAGATGCTATATTTCACAACTATGTTTTGTATAAGAGAAAACCACTCTTAAATTATCTTTAGATCTTTACATTTTGCTCGTTTATAATTATACTTCTAACTAAACTTTGCTTTAAGTTCTATATAGCGCTTAATAAAGGTAGTAGTCTAGTTTATCCTAATAGGGCTTACGTCTCGTTTAGAGAGTAGAAGGTCTGCTATTTCTTATACCCCTTATAGCTAGGGTGGAAATCCATGTGAATCTAGGTTAAGGATATACTAAACAAGAGCTAACTCTTTGTATAGAGTTAATTTTCATAAGATAGAGGTAGAGTTGCGTTATGGAGCTTTTCCATTCAACTAGTTATAGAGAGTTGTATATAGAACATTATATAACATTATGCTTGCTTAAATACTTTGAAATTAGCCTTGTTTAATTGCATTAATAGCTAATAGTATTCAACTCTCTTAATTAGAGGATTAGGCTTATGTTAGTTGTAGTATGTTTACATTTGTTAAGTTGACGCGTTTTAGTGTTGTTAGTAATCGCTTTACCTATGTGATTGCTTAACCTGTGAAATACGTTAACCCTTTTATTCTAACTTTTATTTTAACTTTTATTCTTACTTAAGCTTTAACTTAAGCTCTTGCTTAAGCTTTTACTTAAGCTTTAACTTTAAAGTTTACTTTATATCCTTTATAGTAGGTAGACCTAAAGGATAGTACTAATTTAGCCTTTATTTTACACTCCTATATGCTATTACTATAAGCAAGGTGCCCTATGTTCTTACATATTTTGTCTTTTGTATATGCACCTAACTTAATGAATGCTACACATAGATGCATAGTACAACGGCAAGGGGCGTCTGCGAATTAGTATTATTGCATTAAAAAGTGGTGTACTAAATCTAGTTAACTAGAATTCATTCATGTTTGCTATCCTTTCAACTTTCCACTGTTTGGGAAATTCCATACAAAGTCTAATGTATCGAGGGTCAGGGGGCTATATTGGTCATCGACCTCCTTCTGTTCCATTGGCTTAGCAAACTCCACGAGAAATCTCAACATCCAACGATCGAGCACAAAGGTAGTATCCATGCTCTTTCTGCACGAATCATGGAATGCACGTAATCGCATCATTGGTCTGTCGAGGGTGGACCAGTAAGTTCTAAGATGAAGAAGGATTTTAAAGTTCTGCTCGAGTCGCGAATGAGCAGTGCGAATCTGAGACTCATCCTCCGAGAAGAGAAGTGTGTGGATCTGCACGGTAGAGGCTATCACAAGGACATGCGCTACCATCGTGTAAAGGACGTCGCAGTTTGGAGTAGAAAATGCTCGGTAGATCATCTCGCAGAGGTGGGCCGCGTGGTCTTTACACTTTTCTGCATATGCATTGACTGACGCTGCTGACTTATATGGTCTAACATGTAGAAATTGGTAAAACAAAAGTTGGCCAAAGTGATAGTAGCCTAAATATACTGCTGCGAAGGAACGACCAAGGCCATGGGATGCGTACCATGAGAAATTTTCAGGAGTATCTCTCATACTTTCTGGTAGAGCCTCGGCCCAGTCGTCGAGTTGTCTGCTTAGACCATGAACGGCGTGTTCCAATAGGAGACCATCAGGCTGGCTTTTGACACAAGTTTCATTAAAATCGTTGATAGCAAGAAGTATCCGATTAAGTTTGATCATCTCAGAAACAAGAGGTGAAAGAGCGTCGAGCCCATCGGATCCCACGAAGCTGGAAGAACTATCTTTCCTGAGTGCAAGGTAGTGCATCTCATCCATAGGGAGTGTAACGTCCGCAGTTGGCATGAGCTTAGGAAGCTTGACCGCCGTCGAGGACCAAACATCTACCATACACAGCGACCACCACACTAGACATAATTTTTAGTGACGTGGATTGGCATTGTGAACAAAGAAAATGAAACTAACCCCGGATATTTATTTCTCGATCAAGAGGGCAAGATACTGGAAAATTAGGCAGTTCCAGAAGCTGTGCCAAACGGCAGGCAATACCATGGTATAAGTTTTCGGAGACATCGTCCCCATCGGCAATGCAAGCCGCTCCTAGAAGTACACAAGCCTGGACTGTAGTGAGCGATTTATCGCGAATATTAAGTATTTTGCCGCCTTCTTCTAGAAAAATGGCTCCTCGATCTGGCGGATTTGTGTTACAGAAGAATCGATCGTTCGAGAATCTGGCCCTTTAACGTCAGAAACGGGTCTCTAAAAAATTAACACAGCCAAGCGTTTAATTCAAAAAGGGCTGCTAAATGTCTATTTCTTATTTCTCCATTCTCATTATCCAAGAAATACCTTGGCTAACATGGGCTGATGGATTAATGAACAGGTGTTGTCCTGTCCGTTTGTTCCTGCGACACAGAAAGCCTCTCTTTCGCAAAATCAGTCGAGTGTTTGCAGTCTTTAGCTTACCTGGCAGATAAAGCAAACATAGGATACAAAAGAACATCAGGAACTCGATCTTCGGCAGCTGCAACCTTGAAGGTCGGGGGGTGGAATAGTGTGTGGAATTGATTGTGAATATAGTCGAAATAAAGTTGCACAAGCTCAATACGCAGAGGAAGCGAAGGAAACGCTCTACTGCGGTCATCGATAATGAGTTGGGTACTTCTGCTGGGTTGCGGGCTAGACAGGGTGCGCAGGCTTGACGGGCTAGGTATGCTGTGTGATAGCTGGGCCTTGTGGTAGTATCCGCCATAAGGCGGTTCCTTGACGCATTGGAGGCCATGAGTTGCACAGTAAGTGCAAAGCTCCTGTCCCTGAGGGATATTACACTTCCGTCGACGAGCACTACTAAATGTCAGAACTGTGTGGCGACGACAATGCTCTCAAGTGTCGAGGTCTAAGAATAGGATTGGGTGAGGGGGAGGGGATAAGGGAGGGGATGGTCACCGACAAGGTTTGCATGCAGAAGGTCTCCGCATTGGACTTGGCTGCGAGGGGAATACAGAATGGCGGAGAATAGAGATAATTAAAATGTAGAGTAGTGTTAGATATGGAGGAGAACTCAGAGAATAGTTTTCCGCGACGAAGTCGGCGTAAAGACTTGTGGATGGATCGGGGTACGGGAATATTGTGGAGTATTTGTGGAGGATTGGATTGATCGTGAGTGGTCTGGCCAGGCCTATCTGAGGCGGGGTGCGTTTGCAGGGGGTGCGTTTACATACATACGCACCTCGCAACTAGTGTGGCGGAGAACTGGCGGTGGAAAATAGGTGGAGAAAATAGGCGGCGGAAAACAGGCGGAAACCAGCCGACCTATCGATATGGACGGTCACGTGCCTGTGCACAAATTGCAACCAATTGGGGGTGTTTTCCCGGAAGTCGTGAACAGACCCGTACGCAAACTTCCGTCGCCATACTATAGCTCGACCAGGCATGAAAGATGGGGACCCCACGGCATGAAAGATGGGGAACCTAGGGCATGGAAGATGGGGACCCCAGGAGTTGCTTCCGCTTATTGGAACAGCTCTCTCTGTATAATCGCATTTTAGGATACGATTATCAAAGGCAAGCTTAGGGCGGCGTTGACACCGCCGACAAAAACTATCTCCTCGATTCCTGAATCCTGTACTGTCCCGTCCCGTCCCAAACTGGTCTCGCTGTTAGAGAAAGTCTGCCCGAAGTCTTTGGTGCCTCGAATCGTTTTAAAGTTGGTCTGCGTTGGCACTGACTTTCCTTAATCTCCCTTTAGCTCAACTTCCTAGATATATAAACCTCATGAGTGCCTCTGGGGAAATTACTTTCAGCAGGATTCCGCACAACACATGAGCAACAATCTCTACAATCGCCATTCCTTGTTCTCTTATTAGCAACATAAGATGGAGAAGCACAACGGCTCCGGTGTTCAGCAAGTTGAGACCACTGTGTCCATTGCTCACGCATCAGATGAGAAGAGGATCGCAGGTATAACACTTGAGGAAGCCGCGGAACAAGGCACTATCGACGAGAAGGAACTCAATGTCCGCGACGCAATCAAAGCCTATCCACAGGCCATTTTCTGGTCATTGGTCTTCTCTACCTGTGTTATTATGGAGGGATACGACACGAACCTTTTGTCAAACTTCTTCGCATATCGTGAGTATTTACTGATTCCAAATACCCACTCGGAACACTAATAGGTTTGTCTAGCTTCTTTCCTGATCAGATACGGTAGATTTGTTGGTGTAACACCGTCGACCCCCGTCGGATACCAATTGACTGCTGCGTGGCAAGCTGGTCTCTCGCAATCTTCCGGTGTCGGTTCCATCTTTGGATGCCTTCTTAACGGCTACCTCGTCTCCAAATTCGGCTCCAGGCGCGTTGTTTTAGGTGCTCTTATCGCCATGTCTCTCTCTATATTCGTCGTCTTCTTCGCACCAAATCTCACAGTCCTTGTCGTCGGAGAGATTCTTTGCGGTTTCCCTTGGGGAATTCTGGCCACCACCGCTCCGGCTTACGCATCTGAGGTCCTTCCAACAGCCCTCCGCACCTACATGACCTCATACACTAACATGTGCTTTATTCTCGGTCAACTCATCTCTGCCGGCGTCCTGAAGGGTCTTTCTACACGAACTGATTCGTGGGGTTACAAGATTCCATTCGCCCTCCAATGGATCTGGCCAGCTTTCCTCATACCACTTGTTTACATGTCTCCTGAGTCTCCGTGGTACCTTGTTAGAATGGGCCGCATCGAAGAGGCTGAGCAATCTCTTCGCCGCCTCCAGTCTGTAAAGGCCACCCACATCGACCCGCGCAAAACACTCTCTGCTATCATCTACACTAATAACCTCGAAGAGCAACTCTCTATTGGAACCAGCTACTGGGATTGCTTCAAGAGCTTCGAGCTACGCCGTACCGAAATTGCCTGTGTTGTGTTTGCTGGTCAAATCCTTTGCGGTATCTGCTTTGCCTACAATAGCTCTTACTTCTTCTCCCAAGTTGGCCTTGGTACCGATGCCACCTACTCCCTCGCACTCGGTGGAACTGCTCTAGCCCTAGTTGGTTGCTTCGTTAACTGGTTTGCCCTAATGCCATACTTTGGTCGCCGTACGATCTACATCTGGGGAATGGGTGGTATGTGCTTCGTCCTGATCCTCATTGGCATTCTTAATGTCTGGACTGAGCACCCATCAGTCGGCATGTCTCAAGCCGTTCTCACTTTGCTCTGGACCTTCATCTTCCAGCTATCCGTAGGCCAGCTTGGCTGGGCACTTCCAGCCGAAATCGGCTCTACCCGTCTCCGGCAAAAGACTATCTGTCTTGCCCGTGACGCCTCAAACATAACTGGAACCGTTGCTGGAACACTTCAGCAATACTTCATGAACCCTCAAGCCTGGAACCTCAAGGGTTACACCGGATTCGTCTGGGGCGGAACCTGCTTTGGGATGTTCGTGTGGAGTTACTACCGTCTTCCTGAGACCTGGAATAGATCTTACCACGAGCTTGATATCCTTTTCGCCAAGAAGGTCCCAGCTAGACAGTTCGCCACTACCATCGTTGACCCCTTTAATGATTCTGACACCAAGATGCTGTTTTCAGAGTATGCTGGCGATACTACGAAGAGTGTTTAGGCATGAGGGAGCTGGTGTTGAATGAATACGTTGTTGGAATATTTGGTAGCCGATCATAAGAGCTAAAATTCAGACTTGTCTACAAACGTCGATTGTTGTCTAGCCTACTTCCAAACTTATTGCGATCCTCTCAAGGGTCTCATCTAATACCAAATTTTCCACTTCATATTTGCTTCGTGATAAAGCTATAACCATTTGAGCAAGGCAGCAAGGTGGTTTAACGATATCATGTACTATGGCTATAGGCTGCGTTCTGAGCCCCAACGCTCGCAGAAGCAGAAGACTTGTCCTAGAGACCCTCTTGTCGTAGTCAGTGGCATAAGTAAAATGTTCGCTTGGGTGGGTGCGGCTTCACCCCGCACTCTTCCGCTTCACAGCCATTTCTAAAAGGCTTCGAAGCTTCAGAAATACCCAGGTCATTTAGTAATAGAACGCATGACGAACATAATATATCATCTATTGTCTAAAAAATCTAGCGCTGGAGGCAAGACCCTATCATTCCAGTATAAATTAAGCAGGCGTAGCAGCTTATATCATAAAATCACCAGATCCAAGATTCGCGTCAAATCCTTCGCCTCTGCTAATGAGAACAACTCTAAACTATTCTCATTTGCTTCCCGTCTAGGCCATGCATTCTTTAGCCCTTCCCAGAATTTGAATTCCACGTTCTTCTCAGAAAAGGCCCCGAAATCATATGAAGCCCCTACCGAGCTTTCTAAACTTGGATAAACCCTTGAGGTAATTGCGAATCGATCATTTGCATACACTTCAAGGATTGAATTATCCATCGAAATCTTAATTTTGAGGTCCTCGCCTGAGACTAGGCAGAACTGGCCTGAATCTGGAAGGTTTGCACCAAGGTTCTGTACACTAGATCGGCTTCGATCAACTGTGATCTGACCATCCTCAAGGTCGAAAATAACCTTCGTCACTTCGACAGAATCAGGAGCTTCTCGGAAGTTGAAGGCAAATTTCTCGGTGCCAAGAATGTGTTTGAAGGTAGCCTCAATGTCGCAATTTGTGCCTTGAAATTGTCTGAAGCTCGATAAAGACGTGGAATGTTTTACATCTCGAAGGCCTCGGAGTTGAGGTGCTGGGCGGATACCAAGCGTTGTCACGTTTCCACTCTGTTCATCTATGTTCCATATATGTTGGGTCTTGACCACGTCGATGGCTGGTCTCGAGATCTCGTACAATTCTCTTGGTTGGGTCAAACATCCGGCCCAACCTTGCTTTCTCACCATATATGATTGAGCGGTTTCATCCGCCCAACCTAGCTGGAGAAGACGATCCTCAGAATCGCGGAAGATATGAGGCGCATAGAGAACGCCATGGTCCAACAACCCATGGCTAGAGATTTCAAATTTAGGACATCCAGTCTCTATAACCAGAGTACCGCAAAGCCAAAGAGTGTAGCGTTGTTTGTGACGTTTGCTCGTAACATCTTCCTCCACTCCTACGATAATATAGTCCCTTTGATTGATGGAGAAAAAGCTAGCACATTCGAAGTTCATGCCAAATCTCAGGTATGCTACTGGCGAGATCCTAGAGCCTGCTACGACGTCCAGAATGGTAGAGACTAGTTTCCAGTCGAGAAGGTTATTGGATTGGTAGATATGAAGCTGGGATCTACCACGTTCACCCGATGCAATGATCATATAGTCGGTTGACGGGTCTATTCCGAGGAGGATTGAGAGGGACTTCCAACGAGAGACAAACGGGTCGCGCCAACCAGTCGTCGCGGCCTGTTTGGGGGGTGCTCGCAGCAGAGGGTTGTTTTCGTATCGATGCCATGAATTTCCAAAATCCGTCGAGAATGCCACTGATTGAGACTCACACCCTTCGATATAGTCCATGGACCAATGAATCGGTATACCTGATACGCTTGTATAAAAGAGAAACAGTACTCTTTTGTCTTGGATCAGTCTTGAGGCTATAGATCCAGAGAAGACTCCAAGGGAATCATATGATGTAGCGATGCCATTTCTGATGGCCGGTGAACAATCTTCCCAAGTGACTAGATCCTTGCTACGTGCCATTCCCCACGCACAGTTTCCCGCCTCAGTAGTGCCCGGATTCCATTGGTAGCAGAAGAGGTACTCTCCTGTCTCGGGGACGTATACTGCACCACACGGATCATTTGACCACGAGTGAGGGGCAATAAAATGGGATGTCGGACGAAAGCGATTGAATGCCATTGTTGATCTAAAAGAGGTGAGATTGAGAAGATGAACAAGGCGGGAACTTAGTCAGTTGATAACGTCTTGCAGCCACTAGAAAGGATACTTACGTCTCTGTGAAGTGTGTGGATTTCGCGGTGTGCGACAAATTGGAATTGTAGCGCGAGGAGTTAAGAAGAGATATTTAAGTGAAGTTAACTTAGGGCAGCAAGTGAGAAAGAGGGGTAAAGGAGTCTTCGAGGATAGCTCATTCGGTGCCGGTCATCCACGGCCTTGTAGGGATATCCTACGGGGGTACACCCACCGAATTAAATATTTACCATTAAGCGTGCTGTGGATTTGGAGTCTCCTAGGATAGCATGTGCTCTCTCTGGATGGAAACTCCTAGAGAGAAGAGTAATGACCTTGGTCAAATAGCAGCGAAGGTGTAGGGGTGTGCAGTCTCCTGAAATTCAGCCTATTGGTTAGTCGCAGGGTTAGAAAATTGATTATAATCATGATTATTTGGTCGTAATCATAATCATGATTATTTCTAAAGCACGTAATCATAATCATGATTTATAATCATGACTAGTCATGATTATAATCATGATTATTAGGCTAACCTAAATTAAGCCTAGTTATAGACTAATTAGGCATAGATTTAATCTGATAAGATAAGATAAGATAAGAAAATCAAAAGTTTCTAGAGAATTCTAGAAGCTTATATAAGCTTATAAATAGTCTAGATGCTTCTAGATGCTTATAAATGCTTATAAATATATATCTAGCATATTCTATAGAGTTCTATATACCTATAAATAAGCCTAGATGCTTATAAATATATACATAGAGTATTCTAGAACGTACAACTTTATGTATATATAGAGCCTTTACTTTACTCTTTAATAAATCTTTCTTATATAAGATAAATCATAATATAATAGACCTTATATTATAACAACATATATTATAATAATACTTTTATTTTTATTATGTCTTCATCTAAAGATCAACAATATAATAGCTCTAGCTATACACTTCCTCTAGAGAATCTTCCTTATATTTTTAAAGAAGTACTCTTTATTATAGATTTATATCCTATTATT
>KV459499.1:0-74815 GCA_001662645.1 Pseudogymnoascus sp. 03VT05 | reverse complement strand
AGCCCCCGATATATCTTCCCATACCGTGAACCCTAATAACCGGGCTATACCCGAATGGCAGCTCCACCGTAGGGCTGCCTTCGGCGTGGCGCCTCACGTGATGGCACGTGAGGACCGCCTTACACAGTCTTCAGACGCTGCAGCAAAGGTGGCCGACGACGACATCACCCTTACAATTATGCTATAGGCTCTCGGCGTCTTAGCTTATGTGCCTTGTTCAGGTGGTGCCTTGCTCTTATTTTCCATGATCACCCATATGTGAGCCATGCGAGGTGCCACATCAAACCACATTAGGTTAGTTAAGTCAATGGGCAGAAAACGGTTACATTTACCAAGGTCACGTGATTACAGATCGGACGTCGATTATCACTTTGGAACACCAAAGTGGCACAGGCGGAATCGGGGCTTTAGCATACAGTATATAGAACTCTATATAGTATAATAAAATCAATGTAACTATCTACTTACCTCCTGGCCCTACGTACTTTATGTAGGGCGGGCCTACACCAGCCGGAGTTCTGGGCTCCGGCCCCAGTAATAATGAGGGGGTTATTTACGTACAACAGTCATGCGGCAAAGTTTGAACTATCTCACCTTTGAGATTTCCTAGATACATAGAGTCCAACTTTACAGTACACCCTTCGTTTTTGTGTTGAATAATAGTCTCTGCGAAAGTCATCATGTTAGAGCTTTTGTCCTCTGTTGAGTTTGTACCGGCCAAGAGCCAGGACTCATCGCTGGCACCAGCACTAAACTTGCCTTTTGTGTCTAGCCTGGAGCACGCAAAATCTCGTGCTATATCGAACGCGCAGTTAGTACCAGAAAGTCCTATAAGCGCACCATCTGACCTAGAAGATGGGGGACCGAAACAAGGGCGCATTGTTGTCATTATCGCAGTTCTCACAGGCGTCAACTTCTTGAGTAGTTTGACCAACGGATTTATCACTATTGGTCTCCCACAAATATCATCTGAACTTTTCCTTCCAGAACATCTAATGGTCTGGCCCTCCGCGGTATACTAGTAAGTCTCTTTGTTCTGGCTGCCAAATGACCCTTTAAGGACTAATTATAAGCAGCTTGACGAGCAGTACCTGCCTTCTCCTTGCAGGCTCCATCGCAGATGTCATTGGACCTAGGCGCATAAATCTAGCAGGCTGCTTGCTTACTGGAATCTTTATCATTGCATGCGGTCTTGCTCGGACTGGTATTGAGTTCATTATGTTTCGTGCGATGCAGGGCGTTGCTCTTTCACTCTGTCTGCCCACGTCTGTTGCTATTGTTGCAAATGTGGCACCTAGTGGTCGGAAGCGTAACATTGGCTTTTCGTGTTTAGGGTTTGTCCAGCCGATTGGCTTTTCCCTCGGCCTGGTACTAGAAGGTGCCGTCTTAGATATAATGGGCTGGCGTTTCTTGTACTATCTGAGTGGCGGCCTCTCCCTGGCGCTCTTCATAACCAGTTTATGGGTTTTGCCGCACGATGCAATGATCATTGGATCTGTGTTCGCCAAACTTAAGAGGGAGATCGACTGGCTTGGGGCATTAATGGCATCGACATGCCTAGTGCTCTTCTCTTATATCCTTGCGTTAGTGTCTCCCTGTCTTATTATATATCTAAGTCGCATTATTGTGCTCACCATCATGCAGGACACTAACGGGCGCTATCTCTAATATCCGCCAACCTGCAAATATTGCTCTATTACTGATCAGCATTGTTCTCATCCCAGCTTTCATCTTTTGGGAAGCTCGCCGTGAACGCCGCAACCTCCCGGCTCTGATCCCGAACTCGCTATGGAAAAATACGGTCTTTACGAGCGTCTGCCTCACGGTCTTGTTCTCGAATGCTCTTGCAAACTCAATGGAAGTCTTCTGTTCGCTCTTGTATGTTCCACTTCTATTCACTTCTCATCCCCTAAAATTTCCGCATTATAACAATCACCCTAAGCTTCCAAGAAATCCAACACACATCTGCCCTCGGGGCGTCTTTGCGCATTTTACCCTCTCTAATAGTTGGTTTTATCACTCAACTCTCAACCGGCATCCTCATCCACCGCTTAAGCCCATACCACATCATTTTGCTCGCTCTTATCCTTAGCGCTGGCTCCCCACTCCTCATGGCAGTCACCTCTGCACAGTGGTCTTACTGGTATGCGGCCTTCTTTGCGCAGCTCCTCGCGCCGCTGTCTTGTGCCATTATGTTTACCATCGGTCTTCTGGCCGTATCGGAGGGGTTTCCAGCGCACACGCAAGCCCTTGCCGGTGCCGTGTTCAGTACCGTCGCGCAGTTTGGTGCGAGTCTTGGACTTACATTGCTAGCGATGGTTGCTACTTCGGTGACAAAGACCAAGGGAGATCAGGGTAAAAGCAGGGAGGATGAGCTGTTAGCTGGGTATCGAGCCAGCTTCTGGGCGGCATTTGCGTATATGGGACTTGCGTGCGTAATAGGGATCTTTGGGCTAAGACGGATGGGGAGAGTTGGAGTGAAAAAGGACTAATCATCTTTATACTATTTTCTTAACTTAACTCACCCTTTTTGTTTTTTGTTCAATTTTATATTTCTTGTCTTAGCTTTTCATTTCTACCACCACTGTTATATGTTTTTTGGTTTTTTGTTTCAATTTATATTTTTGTCTTAGCTTTTCGTTTCTACCTAGCTTCGGTACCTAAAAACTCAAGTTGTTCCAAATCTTGTAGGTGCCGTCTCGGCGGACCTCCTCTACTGCCATCGCCGTGCATCAAGACGTCCTTGTCGCCAGCTCTGCACGCCCACTTCTGGCAGAGAGACTGTGGTGCCAATCCTTCGAACACATCGCAGGTGTAAGTTCCTAGAATAGGTAGGAATTTAAATGCACTAGTAAGATGTTAGTTTGCCATACATACGCCATCCAATGCAATCTAGACCATATCCAGATCAAAAGAATTGCTTACTGTCCGCTGCCGCCAGTCGCCAAGAAGAGGTTCTGGAGATGGGGATAGTGATCAACAATGAAGTCACCCTGGGGAGTGTCTGTGTACCAACACAGGTGTTTCTTAACAAAGGGTCTCCCTGAGATTGATGGCGAGAAGAAACGCCGCAATCCTTCCCGAAGTGAGACTTCAGCGTCCTCTGGCAAGAATAAGGCCCTAGTACCATCGCCATCAAGCCTTGGAACTGAGACCTGTTGATTCTCACCTGTAGGCGTGGCCATTGACACGCGAGTCTCATACCCATACCCATGCCGAGCACATTTCAGGATATTCGAGCCTGGCGTGGGAGGAAAGACAAAGAAACCACTAGCAAGATCAATGGTGACAGGCATTCTGCAAAGCATATCGGCTTCATTAGCAGTGATCTGGGTGAAGCCCACAGGCTGAGCAGTGCTGACAGCATTTGAGGTGATATCTATAAGCCGAGATGTCCATGCACCTGTGGCTAAAATCACATACTCTGCGAGCAATGGAGGGCCTTCCTTAACATTCACACCAACAACACGCGTGCCATCTAGAACAAGAGAATCGACTGTGCCGCGAATGCCGGTAACAAATGAGGTGCCTAAAGCCGCGCACTGCGATGCTAGGTGACGCACCGCCTCGGCGCTGTCAGCCCAGCCGCCACGCGGGTTCAGATATCCTTCACAGTTTTGTAGCATCCCATTTGTAAATTCGCAGTGGGCGTCTCGAATGCTCGATGCATTATCAAAGATATTGATTTCCCCGCCTTGCGACTGGACTTGCTCCTTTGCCTTTTTCAAATAGGAATGCCCGCCCTCGTCTGAGATGATGAGAATTCCACTCTCATGGTAATATCGCGAATACTCGGATTTCCAGCCGGCTACAGCCTCAACCGCCATTTTCATATACTGCGCATCAGCATAGTCGGAGCGGATGATGCGCGAAAGGTCGACACTGGATCCGTCTGGCACGGGAGGAGGATGGCGATCAAGGACGGTAACCTGAATGTAGCCCCGCTGGCAAAGCTCACGCGCCAATGTCAAACCAAACACACCAGCACCCACGATGATAATGGAATCCTCTTTGGAAGGCATGGCGGTCGATGAGGGTTTCGTTGTATGCGAGACGGTCGGAAGCGATCTATATGAAAACCCCTTTGACCATTTCTGGGCGTAGAAATTGGTTGTAAACCTTAACGACTTCCGTATGAAGGGCTGTATGAAGGGCTGTATCGTATGGATATTGTAACGTGTCTGAGAAAGCACAAATAAAAGTCATGCAATGCAGTTGGAAAATGAAAGCCATGCAATGCAGCTAAGAAATAAAGGGCGCAGTTTAGCTTAAAGCCGCCACAGCTGCGCATCCGAAACAGAGCGGGACAACCTGATTATTGTCATTGTATCATCAAAATTGTGAGGGCGACGTCGCTCACCCACTATGGTGCATGGCACTAATTGACTTCACGGCTATTTATAGAACGATATAAAATTATATTTAAACCCTTCGGATCCCTTCAAAGTTCCAAGAGTAGTTAGATATTAACTCCTCCCTTGCTATAATCGGATCTTCTCGCCTCGTTCCTTGACTGGACCCCTAAATTCTTCCAAGTCCCTGATTTTGAGTAGCTAGACATTCATGTCATCACTGGAGATGGATTCTTCATCAGAGCACCAGGCAGCCGTGCCATCTGAAGCCAAAGAAGAGAATGAGTATATCATCCAAGCTACAAAATCGCTGCGCCGTCACATGGGTCTTCCCGAAGATCCCACTGAGAAACCATCTTCAGCCACACCATCGTCAGTAGGGCCAACTTTTGGCTTGAAGTTGCTCCACCATCCATCAGGGGCGCGAAATGTCGGCTCGACGTCTGCCCGACGAATATTATGCCGGGAAAATATAGGATTGCAGTGAATCCAGGCTGCCATAGCTTTCGCGGACATCAGAGTCCAGGTATGGCGCTTAAACACCCCCCCTTTTCTATACTATCCCAAGCTGCAGGGCTGATTTTTACTTTCAAAGATTTTTATCACGTCGGCTGTTTTGAGAAAATTGCGGATTTCTCGCAAGCAGACTTTGTGGATCGAGTTCAACCAGTTACTCGGAACACGTGGTCGTTCCGGAATCTCAACTCATCCAGCGTGCTTGATGGGAACTACCTTCTAGATGCGGGAGCCGAACGATTAACGATATCATGGAAAGAGGCTGTCAAAAAGTTGATTAATGAACGAGATGGTGTGGAGACCAAAGACGACACGAGCGCAGCTGTCAGAAACCTGCTCGACGACGCCGGCTCCTCTGAATACGTGCCACAAGAAATTCCAGATGCGGACGCGTTCGAAGTTCGGCTCCTAAATACCATACTTGCTCCGAATGAGAGTGACGGCCCAGAAGATACCGAGGAATGGAATATTTTTTACGAGTTCCAAATGGTGGTAGACGGTGACCAAAAGAGTTTGGACAACCGGCACAGTCTGGACATGTCGCTATATCTTTGGAGAGATCATGTTGTAAGTTTCATGTAACCCTTTATTAGACCCGGGCTAACTGTACAACCTGTATAGACGCTTGCTACTTCTTCTAACAACCTCACTGAAGAGCTCAAGGAGCGGAAAGAGAAGGAGCTTAACCCAAAAGCAATCCGAGCGATTAAACGTCTCATGGTCACTCCAATGCCGGATATTCAAGGCGCTTTTCGTCGAGGGTTGTAAATCTCTGAACAAGAACCAGGCAAAAGTCACGCGAAGTGAGTAGAGAATTCTGGGACACATGTCAGATATTCTGTCATGGGTTACTACAACCCAACAATCCATTCTCATTGACTCCTACTGTGCACCTATATCAAGCCAAACACCTTCGCTTGAATCCCCGTAATAAATACAAATATGTGGTATCAGTTTAGCTCATTAAGTCCTCCAAGATAGCTTCCAGCTCCTCTCTCCTAAATGGAATGGAAAGGATTTCGGTTCCCAGAGCATCTTTGCGGGACGTGATCATCTGATGGTCATGGAATCTGTAGTAAATTGTCAGCATTGCTCCCTGTACATCCTGTAAGTTGGATAGGGGGGAAACGTACTCCTTCAACAGACTCCTAAACGACACCTCATCACCACACACAAAGTCTTCCACAGCCTTCTGATACAAGGCCCTATACTCCACCCCAACCTCAGCCGATCTAGAACCCCCTATCCGCTCTCCAAGATGCCCCTCCTCATCCCCATCCTCAAAATCAGCGCCACCAAACCCATCCATCCCTCCATCGGCATCCATAACCATCAACTGCTCCACACAGAGAATCTTAAACAAGCTCCTCGCATTAACCGGCAAACTCCTCAAAACAAAGCCTACTCCCTCCTTCCCGCCGACTCTGCGCCCGCTACGGCCCAGGAGTTGGAGTACGCTGTCAACGACGTCCACTTCCGCAGAGTACGTTGAGAAGGTCGTGCAATCGTGGAAGAGGAAGTTGAACGATGTTCGTGCCGAGCTGTCCCAGAGTAGAGGGAAGGATGGGTGGTCTGTTGAGGCGATAATGCTGATTTGAGGATGTGCGGCTAGGCGCGCGAACATCGACTGTGTGGCTGCTCGACGGATGGGCTGGCCGTCAAGAGAGTGTACGACTAGCGTGATGCGTACGTCTGATGTAGAGAGGTGGGTGAGGAGGCGGTCGAGGACTTCGGATGGTTGGGTTCCGAGTTTCTTCGGGGCGTTGGGGATTAGTGAGAAGATCGTGTTGAGAACGTCGCGCATGGATGTACTTGGGTTGTACCCATTTACCACCACGATTTTGGCTTCGTTGTTTTGAGTATATATGTGATTCGCATACGACGTGAGGAGCTCGCGCTTAGAACCCCAGCCGTACAGACATATATTAAAATTCTGGCTCTGTTCAAAGTCCCACTGAGGGAACGACCGCTCATGGATAGAGCTCAGGAATTCTAGGTCCTTTGCGTGGGGATCTTCGTAGGAGCGCAGGAGCGTAAAGTATTCTTCGTGGTCCAGAAGTTTTAGAGATGAGAGATTGTTATTTGAGGTTTTCATTGCTGCACCTCTATTCTGTGCGAAGAATAGCTCGTGTGGGGGCATATCTCGAGGAGGACTGGGTGTGCGAATGCGGTTCTTTGAACCCTTTGGACGGCCACGACCCCTTTTGGAGGGTGTTTCTGGAACAGTTGGCTCGACTGATCCGCCATCGGGTTGGGGAGCTTCGCCTTCGGCAGCATCGGCCTGCTCTTCCTTGTCGGAGTCGTATATGTATCGGGTTATAATATCATCGTCTTCATCAGAGCTAGCCTCCCCGTTTATAGTCCTCTCAATCAGTGTTCGAGTACTTTTCCGGCGGGCTGAGCGATCTGCTGCATTGCGCGCTTTGGATGGAGTGAGAAGGCCTAGAGGCTTGGATGGCGTAGCAAAGAGAGTCTTCCCTTTGGGCAGCTTCTTCGGCGTTGGTGTTGCGCCATCAGGTTTTGGGAAATTCTTGCTTCCCTTCGGTCGTCCCCGGCCTCTTTTCGGGGTCACCGCTTCGATAATTGGTAGCGATTCTTGGGTAACGGCATCTTCAAAGGATCCAATGCCTATTTTCTCACTGGAGGCGCCATTGGTTTGCGGTCTGGCGGGTCGAGGCTTCGAGGGGGTAACGTTTAAGTCGGTCTCATTTAAATCCTCTCGTTGCTGTGACCGAGCTCTCTTTCGTGAGGATATGTCATCGAGGTCACCGTCCTCTTCGACAAAAGATTTGCGTTTCATTGTCGTCTAAAGGAGTCGTTGGTCCAGGATTTGGCACATTCCAGACAATTTAACTCGGCTCGTCCTCAAATCCTCAGCCCTGCGGCCACAGCTTGACGCGGTACAACGGGTACAAAAGGAACAAACGCGTCGTCGGGGCGGGTGTCCAGCCGGGGTTTAGCCACCAAGTTTTTCCGGTTCCTGCAAACGTTCCCCACAAAGTGCCAGGCCGTTATCGCCATGACTCTTCATCGCAAGCTCCAACATTGTTTATAAAAAGGATTGAGACGTAAGTTTTGGAGAAAATTGCTTGCTCCTAAATGATTCCGATACAAGACTGACATTGCAATATTATAGCCCAACCACATCACTCAATGGCCCTCAAAGGCCCCTCAATATCAACAGCCGTAAAGGGCCTGATAAGGCCTTCGGTACAACAAAAAGCGCCCAAATCCCTCCGCAACTATTCAGCTCCCGTATCTGGAGCAATACCAGCTGCGAAGCAAAAATATGTTCCAACAAGCGGCAAATACCCAAGGGGATTTCTTGTTTCAGGGACCCACGTCGGAGTTAAGCCTTCAAATAAGTCCAACCCAGACATAGGCCTCCTCGTCTCGGAAACGCCCTGTGGCGCCGCTGCGGTATTCACAAAGAACAAGTTCCAGGCGGCTCCTGTGACGGTTAGCAGGAATATGCTGAATCGCAGGAAGAATACTGGGATTCGTGGGGTTATTATTAACTCGGGGTGTGCCAATGCTGTTACTGGCAAGGGCGGCTTAGAGGACGCGGAGAGCATGGGTGCCGCAGCTGATGCATGCTTTACTGCGCCTGGCGATGGCAAGGGAGGAAGCTCCATAGTAATGAGCACTGGTGTTATCGGACAGAGGCATTTGAGCTGTCTTCCGTGTCATAGACCATAGACTAACAAGTGACGCAGGCTCCCTATCCAAAAGATTCTCGACGGTATCCCAGCAGCTCACAAAGCATTGGGTTCCTCTCATGAGCACTGGCTAGCCGCCGCCTCAGCAATCTGCACCACCGACACCTTCCCCAAACTCATATCGCGCACTTTCTGCCTGTCATCTTCGCCGAACACGGAATACCGCATCTCGGGTATGACAAAGGGCGCCGGCATGATCCACCCTAACATGGCCACTCTCCTCGGCATGATCGCAACCGATGCGCCGATCTCACCGGCACTCCTCCCCACCCTCCTTACTTCCGCTGTCGATTCGTCGTTTAACAGCATTTCCATCGACGGTGACACATCCACCAACGATACCGTGGCGCTCTTCGCCAACGGCGCTGCGGGCGGCCAGGAGATTACGTCGGCTTCCTCTGCGGATTACGAGGAGTTCCAAGCCGTGCTTACGGAATTCGCGACGGACCTTGCGAAGCTTGTTGTCCGCGATGGAGAGGGCGCTACGAAATTCGTGACTATCCGCGTCACAGAGTCTGCCACCGTTGAGGCCGGCCGCAAGGTCGCTTCGACGATTGCGAAGTCGCCGCTCGTCAAGACAGCGCTGTACGGGAAGGACGCGAACTGGGGACGGATCCTCTGTGCTACGGGCTACGCGTTGATCTCGGAGCCGGGGTTGCCGATTAATGAGGTGGAGGAGATCGCGACTGACAAGACGAATGTGTCGTTTGTGCCGGCGGATGGCTCGGCTGAGTTGAAGCTTCTGGTTAATGGAGAGCCTGAGGCTGTGGATGAGGAGAGGGCGGCGGAGATTCTGGCGATGGAGGATTTGGAGATTGTGGTTAGGCTGGGAACTGGGAAGGCAGAGGCCAACTACTGGACTTGTGACTTTAGTCATGAGTATGTTACTATTAATGGGGATTATAGGACGTAGGTAGGGCTCGAGGGGATGGAGGGAATGGAGGTCGAGGGTAAGGAATGAAGTGTAGAAAGCATATGTGGGCGTTCTGGATTTAATTTTGAAAGCATTAAAAGTACTCATGCGGGCTCAGAGTCCGAAGAGTACATGACAATGGTGATTACAATACAACTTCCACGGGTATATACTCTACCGTACAGCACAGTAACGCACAGTACATGTGCTGTTAAGGGGCTTTCCTCTTGTTATTCGCCCTCTTTCCACTAATATTATACTGCTACTGCAGCTGGCAACTTCCTGTTCTCTTGCAGTAGCATGGAATAATCTGAAACGAAACGCACTAAGGCCGCGGCTACGTGAAATGGGAGTGGAAATAGGGAAATAGGGGGGAAAGGGCGGTCAAATAACCAAATAACACTAGAACTACCCCTGCTCAACGCGTTGTTCTGTCGCTAAATCTTGTCATTCCCGCCAAACGCCCCTAACAAGGTAAAGCTGTACTCATGTATCCCACTCCCTACCATAGAGCCCTTGTCGGTCATTATTATTGAACCTCCTCTCCTCTCCTGTTCAGGTCAGCGTCGCTGTCATCTCCAAAAAATTGTATCCTATCCCCCCCCCAATCTTGCTACACACCACAGCTCCTTGCTTCCATTACCCTCCAATATACCTCCTTCCCCATCATACACGCCACATCGCCTTATCAAACAGATGTTCTCTCTACTGTAGTCGACAGGGGACTACATCCTTTACCTTCCATACTTGCCCTTAGCTCGTTTATGAAAGAGAGCGACGCCCTGAAAAGCATCGAGAAACATCTCGGCCGTCGGCCATTGTTGAGGACCTGAGCTATACCATCCATCGCCCCCCTCGATTCCCAGATGGCGCACAATTACGATGTCGGGACGAGAGCGTGGCAACCTGATCCGACGGAGGGATGGGTTGCCTCAGAGGTCATCTCCAAGACTCAGGATGGGGATAAGTACAATCTGGTCTTTGAGCTTGCGAATGGGGAGGTAAGTGTTCCCCGTCCCCCCCAGTTTGGCGTCCAATGCCTCCTGCCTATGCCTAAGGATTCACTGCTAATGAGGCCCTACTCAAATAGCAAAAGAAAGTCGAAATCAGCGCCGCGGCATTAGAAGATGATTCCGATTCCAGTAGTCTTCCGCCGCTGATGAACCCCACGATGCTCGAAGCCAGCGATGACCTGACGAACCTCTCCCATTTGAACGAGCCAGCTGGTATGCGCCGACCCTACTATATGCCCTCCGCGGTGGTGGCACACGGCTAATGACCTTTGTGATGCAGTTCTCCAGGCTATTCGATTGCGATACTCCCAGAAAGAGATATACACATACAGTGGCATAGTATTGATAGCTACCAACCCGTTTGCTCGGGTTGACTCTCTCTATGTCCCGGGGATGGTGCAGGTGTATGCGGGGAAACAAAGAGCCACGCAGGCACCCCATCTGTTCGCAATCGCCGAAGAGGCATTCGCGTGAGTTTGGCGTCATTGATAGAATATCACCTCAGTCCATCATAGCTGACAGCAATTTAGGGATATGTTGAGGAGTGGGCATAATCAGACCATCGTCGTTTCCGGAGAGTCAGGAGCTGGAAAGACCGTCAGTGCAAAGTATATCATGCGATACTTCGCGACGAGAGAGTCTCCAGACCAGCCTGGGTCGAGGACGAAGCGCGGGCAGGAAGCCATGAGCGAGACGGAGGAGCAGATTCTCGCGACGAACCCGATCATGGAGGCGTTTGGTAATGCGAAGACGACGAGGAACGACAACTCTTCCAGATTCGGGAAATATATCGAGATCATGTTCGACAAGCAGACGAATATTATTGGCGCGAAGATTAGAACATACCTGCTAGAGAGATCTAGGCTCGTCTTCCAGCCTCTGAAAGAGCGAAACTACCATATCTTCTACCAGTTAATCGCGGGTGCTACTGAGGCTGAGCGCCAGGAGCTGAGCCTTTTGCCAGTCGAGGAGTTCGAATACTTGAATCAGGGCAGTGCTCCGGTCATTGATGGCGTCGACGACAAGGCGGAGTTCGAGGCATTGAAGCAATCCTTATCCACTATTGGCATCCAAGGCGGCCAGCAGTCCGACATATTCAAGCTCCTTGCAGCATTGCTTCATCTTGGCAATGTCAAAATCACAGCATCCAGGACGGACTCGGTGCTTTCACCTGACGAGCCAGCGCTGATAAAGGCTTGTGCTCTTCTGGGTGTGGATCCCACCGACTTCGCAAAGTGGACGGTGAAGAAGCAGCTTATCACAAGAGGGGAGAAGATCACATCGAACCTCACGCAACAGCAAGCCACTGTTGTCCGAGACTCCGTCGCGAAGTTCATCTACTCTAGCTTGTTTGACTGGCTGGTGGAGAATATCAACCACGGCCTCGCGACGGATGAGGTGCTGAGCAGAGTTAGCTCCTTTATTGGTGTATTGGATATTTACGGTTTCGAGCATTTCGCAAAGAACTCCTTCGAGCAGTTTTGTATTAACTACGCCAATGAGAAGTTGCAGCAGGAGTTCAATGCCCACGTCTTCAAGCTGGAGCAGGAAGAGTACTTGAGGGAGCAGATCGACTGGACTTTCATCGACTTCTCTGACAACCAGCCTTGTATCGATCTTATCGAAGGCAAGCTGGGTATTCTGTCCCTTCTAGATGAAGAGTCTAGGTTACCCATGGGTTCTGACGAGCAGTTCGTCACGAAGCTGCATCACAATTATGCGGCTGACAAGAACAAGTTCTACAAGAAGCCTAGATTTGGAAAGTCCGCCTTCACCGTGTGTCATTACGCTGTTGACGTGACTTACGAGTCTGATGGATTCATCGACAAGAACAGGGATACCGTTCCGGACGAGCACATGGCAGTCTTGAGATCATCTTCTAACCAGTTCCTGGGCCAGGTCCTTGATGCAGCATCAGCTGTGCGTGAGAAGGACTCTGCATCTGCAGCATCCAACGCCGTAAAGCCAGCTGCAGGACGTAAAATTGGTGTCGCCATAAACCGAAAGCCTACTCTAGGTGGTATCTTCAAGTCCTCGTTAATCGAACTTATGAGCACCATCAATGGCACCGACGTACACTATATTCGCTGTATCAAGCCTAACGAAGACAAGAAGGCTTGGGCATTCGAAGGTCCTATGGTTCTAAGCCAACTTCGTGCTTGTGGTGTTCTTGAGACCGTACGTATAAGTTGTGCTGGCTATCCTACGAGGTGGACGTACGAAGAGTTTGCTCTCAGATACTATATGCTTGTTCCGTCATCAGGCTGGACATCCGAAATCCGTAAAATGGCGAATGCGATCTTAGTAAAGGCTCTCGGCACTGGCAATGGGCAGAGTCTCGACAAGTATCAGATGGGTCTAACGAAGATCTTTTTCCGTGCGGGAATGTTGGCGTTCTTGGAGAACCTGAGGACGACTAAGCTTAACGATTGTGCTATCATGATCCAGAAGAACCTAAAGGCTAAGTACTATAGGCGAAAGTTTCTCGACGCTCGCAACGCTACGCTTCTCTTCCAATCCCTTACCAGGGGTTACATCGCCCGCAAGCAAACGGAGGAAATTCGCAAGACAAAGGCCGCTACCACAATCCAACGCGTTTGGAAGGGCCAGAAGGAACGTAAAAGGTTCAACGCAATTCGCAACAACATTATTCTTGCACAAGCTGCTACTAAGGGCTTCCTTCGTAGACGTCAAATCATGGATACTCGCATGGGAAATGCCGCGAGCATTATCCAGCGAACCTGGCGATCTCGCCAACAAAAGCGCAGCTGGAAGCAATACAGAAATAAGATTGTCATCATCCAGAGCTTGTGGAGAGGAAAGACTGCTCGTCGCGAGTACAAGACAGTTCGTGAGGAGGCTCGCGATCTCAAGCAGATTTCCTACAAGCTTGAGAACAAGGTCGTAGAGCTCACCCAGTCCCTCGGAACGATGAAACGCGAGAACAAGGCCTTGATCACTCAAGTCGAGAATTACGAGAACCAGATCAAGTCTTGGAAGACGAGGCATAACGCTCTTGAGGGCAGAACAAAGGAACTGCAGACAGAGGCCAACCAGGCTGGTATTTCGGCTGCACGCCTTTCCGCCATGGATGAGGAAATGAAGAAACTTCAAGCCAACTTCGATGAATCTGCTGCGAACATCAAACGACTACACGAGGAGGAGAAGGAACTACGCGAATCTCTCCGACTATCCAATGTTGAACTTGAAAACGCCAGGCTCTCTTTGACTGAGGAGGAGAAGGAGAAGGTCTCCTTGAGGCAACAAGTTAACGATCTTGCTGAACAGCTCGAGATTGCCAAACGCATTATTCCTATGCCTGTTAATGGAGAGGTAAACGGTGCTGCTCAAGTTCTACAGAGTGGTCTGATCAACTTGGTCTCCTCGAAGAAGCCTAAGCGCCGCAGCGCAGGTGCTGAGACCCGCGAAATGGATCGCTTCAGCGCAGCTTACAATCCCCGCCCTGGATCGATGGCTGCCCTGGGCAACAACATGCACCGCCAGAACTTGTCCGGTGCTCCAGGAGAAAATATCGAATTTGAGCTTGAGAACTTGCTTGCAGATGAGGATGGACTCAATGACGAGGTCACGATGGGATTGATCCGCAACCTGAAGATCCCAGCACCTGGATCTACACCACCACCAACGGATAAGGAAGTTCTCTTCCCGTCTTACCTCATCAACCTCGTCACTTCCGAGATGTGGAACAATGGCTTCGTCAAGGAGTCTGAGCGCTTCCTGGCGAATGTGATGCAGTCTATCCAGCAAGAGGTCATGCAGCACGACGGAGACGATGCTATCAACCCAGGAGCCTTCTGGTTGTCCAACGTCCACGAGATGCTTTCGTTCGTCTTCCTTGCTGAGGATTGGTATGAGGCGCAAAAGTCGGACAACTACGAGTACGACCGCCTTCTTGAGATTGTCAAGCATGATTTGGAGAGCTTGGAGTTTAATATCTACCACACCTGGATGAAGGTTTTGAAGAAGAAGCTCCAGAAGATGGTTATCCCAGCTATCATCGAGTCTCAGTCACTTCCTGGATTCGTTACCAATGAGAGCAACAGGTTCTTGGGCAAGCTGCTCCAGACTAACTCTGCTCCGGCTTTCAGCATGGACAACCTTCTGAGTCTTCTGAACAATGTTTTCAAGGCTATGAAGACGTACTTCTTGGAGGATTCGATTGTCACCCAGACGATGACCGAGTTGTTGCGCCTTGTTGGTGTCACGGCTTTCAACGATCTTCTCATGAGGAGAAACTTCCTCTCGTGGAAGCGTGGTCTGCAGATCAACTACAATATCACCCGCATTGAGGAGTGGTGCAAGAGCCACGATATGCCAGAGGGCACCCTTCAGTTGGAGCACTTGATGGTTCGTAATTCTTTTCCAGATATAATATGTGTGTCATTCTAACCAGTTTATAGCAAGCAACGAAGCTTCTTCAGTTGAAGAAGGCAACCCTGAATGATATTGAGATTATTCAAGATATCTGCTGGATGTAAGTTCTCACCCAACCCGTAGATCATCATCAACACGTTCTAACTTTATAGGCTCTCCCCCAACCAAATCCAGAAGCTGTTGAACCAGTACTTGGTGGCTGATTACGAACAACCCATCAACACGGAGATCATGAAGGCCGTTGCCTCCCGCGTCACCGAGAAGAGCGACGTCCTGCTCCTGACCGCTGTGGATATGGATGACAGTGGACCCTATGAAATTGCAGAGCCCCGTGTCATCACAGCGTTGGAGACCTATACTCCTTCTTGTAAGTTTAACCATCACTACGCTACCCACCCATCCAGCTCTAACACATTCACAGGGCTACAAACTCCTCGCCTGAAGCGCCTTGCGGAGATCGTCTCAGCCCAGGCAATTGCTCAGCAAGAGAAGATTGACAATGCCGCGGGTGTGGGATCTATTGAGGAGGACGAGGATCAGGAACACGCTGAAGACAATGAGCAGGTCGTTGAGCTGGACGCTGAGGAGAATGTTGCGGCTAATGGCGTTTAAACGTCACTCACTCCGACATATACCATCAACGACGCTCTTCGTTGTATATTTTTTCTTCTTCGGCACTACGACATTCTGGTCATGTGGCCAAAAAAGAATCATTTGAAGAACAAGAAACAGCCACTTGGGGGGAAGGGGTCATGTACTAAAAATCTTGCGGGCGTTTTTATGCGGTCTGGAAACGAAGGGGAGGGAGAGGGAGAGGGAGAGGAGAGACGGATTGGATGGATGTGTTGGCACGATATTAACCGTTTTTGAAACTCTAGAACAGGGAGGTCGGATCTTTTTGTTTTTGACTGACTTGGGCGGCCCCTTCATGAAATGTTAGATTTGCACATGATTGTAGAATATGGACGGTTTTGAGGTGGGGAGGGGGAGAGTGTAATAGTTGATGAGTCGTAATTAGTTAGTTTTATACAACGCTTTACGTCTTTAGAGAAATTAAATCGGTCTGACAGTATTGCTTCCAATCCATACTGTACTCATACTGTCCTTGTGCTGTAACATATAATTGATTAACAATAGGTAAATCGTGTGACGGTAGGCCCTCACCGCCCACACTATTCTGCCACCCCGCCCTATCGATAAGCTCCCCCCGCCCATGCAACCAAGATTTAATTTTCCACCCAACCCAACAACCCCACGAACGCTTCTCGTCACACACAGATACGAAACTCCCCATACCCCCTCAGTCGCTATGCGGACCAAGCCGAATATCATCATCACCGGCACGCCGGGCGTCGGGAAGACGACGCACTGCGAGACGCTTGCTGCGTCGCTGGGGTTGAAGCATCTTGGTATCAATACTATTGTCAAGGATCGTGGGTGTCATGATGGGTGGGATGAGGAGTATCAGAGTTGGATTGTGGATGAGGATAAGGTATGTGGTTTTGTTTTGACATTTTATACATACTTTAAGGGTGAGGGTTGGGGAGGAAGGATGAGGCTAATGTGGTTGTAGTTATTGGATGAGATTGAGGAGGAGGTTAAGCTGGGGGGTTATATTATCGATTGGCACGCTTGCGATCTCTTTCCCAAGAGCTGGATTGATCTCGTTGTCGTGCTGAGGGTGAACTCGACGATTCTTTATGACCGGCTGAAATTGAGGTACGCCCCTCCCCCTTCCCCCCGCCCCCATACAACCAAGTCCGGCGCATATCACTGACCACAGGGCTGCAGAAACTACCCAGAGCTGAAACTACAAGAGAACCTCGACTCGGAAATTATGGAGGTACTCCTACAAGAGGCGCGCGACTCGTATGACGAGGAGATAGTAGTGGAGCTAACGAGCAACACGAGCGAGGAGGTAGACAGCAATGTTGCGCGGATAGAAGCGTGGGTTGCGCAGTGGACGAAGGATAATTCGGGTGCGGGTGCGGAGGAGGATATTTGAGAATACGAATGTTTATGAATGAATGCATGCATGGAAAGCTGAAGGGAGGCTGGGACGGACGGGGGGGTCAAAATGTTATGATATCCGAGGGATTTGAATTTAGGCTTTGCTGCTATCTACGGCCTCTAAGAGCCAGGCTTTCAGCTTCTCGAGTGCCTTGCCGCGGTGGGAGATCTTGTTTTTTTCTGCTTTGGGCATCTCGGCGTAGCTGGGGGAGGTTAGAACAGTGGTGGGGGGGTTGGATGGGGGGTGGAGACTCACGTTTGACCAGCTGGTCCGTACTCGAAGATGGGGTCCCAGCCGAAAGCGATGGCTCCTCTTGCGGGGACTATCTTACCCTAGGATATATTAGCTATATATTTGCTTAATGAAGAGGCAGATACGTACTTCTGTGCGTCCTTGGAAGATAATGGGCTCGTGGCCTGGGCCTTCGGAGTATGCGAATGTGCAGACTGATTCCGCGGATTTGTCTTCAAAGCCGGCCAGAAGCTTGTTTAGGCCGTCGTGACCGAGGGACTCGAAGAACCATTTGCTGTAAAAGTCAACTCCCGCTGTGAAGGTGTAAAACGGATCGGCTTGGGAATAATATAGAAGTATGCCTCTTATCTATGGACCATGCTGTGACAAGGTTATAAAACGAGCGGATATACATACATGTATGGGCCTGGAAGATTCTTGAAGGCATTAAAGATCAGAGCAGTATCCTCGACCAGAACAGGTCCTTGCACCTTTCACAAGTTAGTGATTTGTAAGAAGGCATGTAAACTTACTTCCCCCGCGTATTTCCACGTAGAACAGCGGTGGTAGAGGGAGAAAGGGTCTCATGAAATTAATAGGCCTTATACAACTATAAAACCAGTACTACTCATACCTCTTCTGCAGCCCGACGGCACTTATCCTTCGAAATCTCCTCTATCGTCCCTTGGATCTCGACGAGATCAATAGAGCGGCTCTGCAAGTCCACCGCACCGCCTAAGATGGCCTGGACTTCGGCAAGCTTGTGCTTGTTGCCAGTGATGAAGTTTAGTTGGCTAGGGGCCATGTTTAAATAGTATTATCTTTCTTGAATTGTGGTGTAAGAATAAAAATCACGGGGTGGCTGAGGATGCAAGTCTTTGCGCGGAAGCGCTCGAGATAGTTGCATATCGCGCCAAACCTTATCGAACTTGCAGCACACCATGGCCCAACGCCCGAAGTAATCATCAAGGCTAGCAACGATCTCAAAAATAATTTATTTAGATACATACCACGGCTGGGTAACATTTTGAGGGAAATGGTACCCAAATTGGGTAGATATAGATATCCAGGACTGACAATGTCCCAGGATTTGCAACTGAACCGCTACCGTGTTAGCTGGCTAGCTTGCGAAGTATTATATGTTTATCTCTGTAAAAGTAATATCTGGAAAGTATTCCACCGGGAGCAATAGTTTCAAACTTGGGGCAAGCCAGCTTCAGGTTGAAGCCAAACACAAAATAACTGTCACGGTGCACAAATATGGAGGCCATAGTAACGTGCATTCAATTGTGGAATCTATCCAGCACATAAAACAACCCGCTGATGCTTTGGACGAAGCCAATAGCATATGTATGAGACGCTGCATTGAAATCATAGCAATGTAAAAAGACAGCCCACTGAAACCATGAAGCCTCAAGTTCCCATATATTCGGAGTCGATATCAATTTGGAAGAGAGGTCAACTCAGGCGGCCGCAATCTAAATGGTCAATAAAGATGTCCCAAGGCATAAAACGTAGATTGCTTACCTCAAAACCTCAAAGGCCCTATACCTTTTCAAATACTTCATGTTTCGCCTGTACGCTCGCAAGACCTCTGCCGGGTTTTTCACCGAGAAAGACTTCTGCCCAATGAGCTTGATGACATCTGGAGCGTCATGGAACATTGGGTCAAAGACGAGAAGATTCTTCGACCCGTCCAGCTTCTTCTCAATACCTACGATGGTCATGGAATGACCTTTGATAGTTAGTAAGGGTCAATCTGAGTGCATTATTCCCATACCTGGATGCTGAAAGTAAATGGGAGGCAGTTGTGTCCTCCGAATCTTGGAGGTGATATCAACACTACCAGCGCGGAAGTATTCTTCAACGTTTCTCATAAGTATCTCGTCTGCTCCTAGTTTGCCATCGGTCTTGAATGCTTGGGCATCGCAACTGTTGAATGGTCAGTATTAGACCTATGCAGTTTCGGGAGTTGAGTTCTTACTCAATGTCAAGACTTCGAAACATCGCCTGAGCCTTTATTCGAGTCAGTATAGGCACGTTCTACGAGCAGGTAATGTGCTTACCTCTGGCGTCCCAATATACTTTCGAGTTCCTACAATCCCACCCGTCTCGGCACGGCCCACTGTATTTATTCCCACGTCCCAGGCATGCTCAATAAATTCCTGAATCTCGAAAATTGTAGGCATTTTCTCCTTGAAATGGTAACACCCTTGGGATCGATTGTTGACGATATATGAAGTCAGCATTTGAATGTTTCTATAACCGCAGAAGCCGCCTTCGTTCTTCAGTTTCGAAACATGCTCGACCGACGGGTGGCAAGTATAGGCATACTCCATATCCGGATCTTGCTCAACGAGCGTTTCTAGAACAGGCAAAACACCTGCAACATAGTTTCCTATCTTTTTCACCGTCTTGATTCCTCCGCTGGAGCTGAGCTTCGTAGTCGTCCTTGGCATTCCGTCCGACAACAGGAGGTTGTGAAGCCATGCCGGCATCTTCTCTTCGTAGGCGTGGGGGCCGAGTTCAGCAGTCTGGAAATGTGAGTCTCAGAATGCATAATAAAGCAGGATTGATTAACACTTACCCCAAGACGGCCCTTGCCAGACTTTGCCTTTGACGAGAACTGCGGTGCAACTATTGACTTCGGCATATTTAAAATTCCTGCCCAGCTTTCTTTGGCTTTCGCTTGACGATCCGCCGCAGATAATATAGAAGGATCAGAGCTCTCATCAAGGTTCCGCAGTACTGTTGGAAGACTAGTGTCAAACTTGGAGTCCGCAGGTTCCATAGCTCCTTCCCATTTCCAGGCCGGGCTGTCCACGTGAGAGTCTCTGTCACTTTCTTCCATGCTATGCAGCTCCAAGTGGCCATCCAGCTCCGCCATGGGAACAGTTTCTCCGCATTCGGATATTGGACACTCGACGTATCCGATGTCCTCCATTGCTTGGGAAGACCTCGAGGGGTGTTCTTCTTGGGTGGCATCTACAGGATGGGCATCTGTAGGAATAAAGGGAGAGTTACCCTCGGAATGTAGGTCTTCCATGTGGTACTTTGAAAAGTTATTTTGATGAACATTATAACAACTGATGAAAGTGTGAACTTACAAGAATATCATACTCGGTTTTGGCCTCATAGCCACAGAATGGGCACGAGGCTCCCGCCATGGCCGTCCGTAGTCTAGGGTCCGACTTGCTCTACAAAGCGGCTTTGGCGCGTGAGCGTCGTATGAGGACGACACCCACCGCCCTCATTCAACTCAGAAGTATCTCGAAGCTCTCTATTGTTCTTTGGTTCACTTTAACCGTCCCGCATGCATGCGTGTAGTTGTACCTTGCTGGATTCCGCAGTTTCGCTTACTATTTAAGGTACGAATAAGCTGTCGCATATGTGTGATTGGCCATGCAAAAAAAAATGAACAAAGAATAATTTATGAAGTGGAATGAATACAACTAAATACAAGTAATGTTATTGTTTTGCCGCAAACATTTTCTTTGACAAGAGGTTTGTATGGGATAAGGAATGTCGTGGTCAGTTTCCAATGAAACAGCGTCCACAGCGGATATCTCAACAGAGAGCCTCGGCTTGAGCTTGTCTGTGTTGACGCCTGTGGCTAGAAAATAGTCCTTACGTACGTCAATATTAGTGATATATAGACACAATAGAACGTAGCAAGTTCGCAACGAATTTCATAATTCTGTATAATGTCATCTGTGTATGGTTTATGGACTTCTGAATCAGAAGGTTAAGCTGAATCATGCACATTTGTTTCCATGCAGAGACAGCAAAGATTCACCTTGGTTCCTCTGCTAGTAATACTAGGCTTGCATGGCTGATGTAAAATGCAAGGCAATCACTTCATTTGATCTTGGCTTCCTGTTGTCAGTCTTCTTGCGAAAGTATTGTATTTTCCAGCCTCTTGTTTTCCTGTCCCTTGCCAGAGCTGCCTGACCACAATCGTTCTATGTGATATAACAGAGACGGCACTGCTGCGGCGTCTATGATTAGCAAAAACCAATATCTCTGTTGACAATCTTGTCCCCATTGGAACGGAACATGTAGTGCGTCAGGTTCATCCCCCCATTTGGCACAAAGAAAATGTCGACCACAGATGGACGGTTAGAACACCCCTGGCAAATAGCATAGCCAAGTATGCTCTTTTTTCGAATAATTTCACGCCCGGACAGGCTTCACATCAATTGAAATATCGGTTTGATCTGTGTTCCATTTAACTTGTATGATTTGTACACCGCCGAAACTTGCTACATGGTTATCCGTCCTTGCCCAAGCACCATATGCTGCCCATTCTCCCAATTGTATATCCTCGTCGTTCAATGGTCCCAAGGATGCTTCCAGCCCAATAACGCAGGTCCTGCAGGTAAGGTTAGGAGTCGTTCGACGAAGGGACTGCGAGTCAGTATTACCGTCTTGCTTCGCTCTGTACATTAACTACAAGTAAAGTCAGCCTTTGCCATCACATAGAGAGATATTGAGACATACGAAGAACCACATGCTTGCCCCCAACCCGGTCGCGGCAAATCGGTAGAGTGGGCGCGCCGGGTGGATGTGAATCGGATGAGCGCCCGGGCCAGCCATTGTGCTGCAATAAATAGTTAGCGATGCTATCTCTGGAGAGAAAACACAATTGAGCGTACGAATTGACAATTGATTGGCTTCTGAAAACAGTCGTGGGGTGCGTAAGTCGCAGGAACAGTTGTAATGTCGATGGTCGTCAACTTTGAATGGTGGGTTGGGGCGCTCCGGGAGCCTCACTTTCATGGATAAATGATTGGCCGAGGCGGCTTGAGCTGGCTCGCCCTCACGTTCATCATATCTGAAAAGGGATTCGAACAATGGCCGGGTTTGGCGATTCACAATTCCACTCAACACTTCAATTACTGTGGGCCTTGAAATGTCCATAGCCATTGTTCACCTCGACTTCACCTGCGATCTTCTTTCATTAGGAACCTCTCTTTCTCGTTGATTTATCATGCAGAGAATAGGCCGACCACCTTGACTTGATAAGTCTCGCCGTTCGCGTCGATTTTGGCCCACCCGTTAAAACCGCACGCCACAATCGCGAGCTCCCAGCCAAGAATTGGAAAACCCCGACGGTTTTCCTGGCAGAGGAACCCGCAATATACGACTCACTCTTACACTATCCGATCAATAAATTTGAGCCGCGACGATGTCGAGCTGGGCACAGCAAGCAAGCCCAGATGCGAACGCGGTTTCGCAGGGGTATACCAATATGAAGACGACTCGCCCTCCTCCACCCACGAAGTCATTCCACGGATGCTCACGAATACAAGACTATGAAATACTGAGGAAACTTGGAGAAGGCACATTTGGGTACTTTTCCACTTCTCATATTTGTTATTTGTCGTCCTGGAAGCTAGAACAATTTTCTGACATTTCGCAGCGAAGTCCACCAGGCGCGGTCACGGAAAACTGGAGCAGTCGTTGCCTTAAAAAAGATCTTGATGCATAATGAGAAGGATGGCGTAAGGCAAACTAGCCAATACGAGGAATCCAGAGCTAATTTCTGTTCAGTTCCCCATAACAGCTCTGCGCGAGATCAAGCTGTTGAAGCTCTTGGACCACATCAATATATTGAGGTTGGAAGAAATGGCCGTGGAACATTCTCAAAAGAGCAGTGCGACAACCTTGAAATATTATATATACAAGCGCTGACAGAATTGCAGGCGATAAGCGCAAACGAGCAATCATGTACATGGTTACGCCATATATGGACCATGATCTCTCCGGGTTGCTGGAGAATCCTGGAGTCACCTTCAGCATACCCCAGATCAAGTGCTATATGATGCAGCTTCTCAAGGGAACTGCGTATCTACACGACCAGCACATTCTTCATCGCGATATGAAGGCAGCAAATCTTCTTATCAACAATAAGGGCATTCTGCAGATTGCAGATTTCGGCCTTGCAAGACACTACGAGGGCCCAGTTCCCCAAGCTGGCGGTGGAGGTGGAGAAGCCGTAAGAGACTACACGACTTTGGTTGTGACGAGATGGTATCGACCGCCGGAGCTGCTGTTACAGCTTCGGAGGTACACACCAGCTATCGACTTGTGGGGAGTAGGATGTGTTTTTGGAGAGATGCTGGTAGGCAAGCCAATTTTATCTGGAGAAAGCGATGCTAGACAGCTGGAAATCATCTTCGAGCTGGTCGGTTCGCCCACCGAGGACAGTATGCCAGGATGGCGTACGCTTCCAGGAGCCCAAGGCCTTCAGCCGCCGCACAGAGGCCCTACTATTGCACAGCGTTTCAAGGAGTATGTATCACTGTCAACTTGCATGCAAAGTAATCTAACAAAATACTAGATATGGACCAGGAGCTATATCATTGCTTACCGACCTCCTGAAGCTGGACTGGCGAAAGAGGCTCAATGCGATTGATGGCATGAAGCACCACTACTTTACCGAGAACCCTCTCCCTGCAAACCCAGGTGAAATACCAACATTCGAAGAGTCCCATGAACTGGATCGCCGTTCGAGGGGCGGACCAAAACAAGGTCTACCTCCCGCACCAAGAGGGTACGCCGTGGGCGGCGAGCCTGCAAATGCAGGTAACAGACCATACGGCAACGGAGATAACTACGGCGGCATGAACCGATCCCATCAAAACGGCGCACCTCATCGAGACTCCGGGTACGCTCCTCCGAGGAATCAACCACATCCCAATGATCGGAGACCCGGCTGGTCACATTCGCGTCCTGACAGCAGGTTACCGCCGCGGGATTACCCTCCGTCTTCTCAGACCTGGGGAGGCGGAGTGGATGGATCGAGATCAGACCGTCCACATGAATATAGAGACCGCGACCGGGACCGAGATCGCGATCACCTCCCGTCGAGGGCGCGAGGAGGCGGAAGCGCTGGTGTTGCGGGCAGAGATGTGGATACGTATATTCCGAGCTATGATTCGAGTCGACGCGATGAGCGGCCGAGAGACGAGCGGCCGAGGGATGACAGACCAAGAGATGATAGACCAAGAGATGAGCGGCCGAGAGATGATCGGAGGAGATGGGATGAGCGTGATGACCGTCGCCACCCCCCTCACAGAGAGCGCCTAGACTACGACGATCGCGCACGCAGCGGCCGTACACGAAGCCGCAGCAAGAGTCCCCTGCGAGACCGCGACCGAGAGCGCGTTCGGGATCGGGAGTCACTTGACCGGGAAGTCTACCGGCGCTGAAGCAAAGCGTCAGGTATGACCAAACAGAGATGGTCACTACGAAGTTCTGGGGTGGGTTTAACAGCACATGCTACTACGGATGTTGCTGAGACGGAGTCTGTTGGGGGGAATCGGGACGGTTTGATTTTTTGTCCTTAATGGCACATACGCACGTCACATATGCAAATGTGTGGAGTTTATTTTTTTGCTTTTGCATAAACTTGGTGTCCAGGAGAAGAACGATCCATTGCGGGGGGTTAGCATGGACGTGGATGGATCCATTATTTGTACTTGTATAGGAGTAATAAATGCAGATAAATTTGCTCTGTATAGAAGAAAAAGCTCTGAGTAATCCTATAAATCGCTCCCGGAGTCCTCTTCGAGTATTATTTGAGACGAAAGACCTCGTGCTTTTCGACCTTTGTCGAGATACCCCACGTTCTCTCGAGTCAGGGGCTCGCCGTACCAGGGCGTTTCTTCGTAGCCGGTGGTGAGTCTACCTTTGGGGGTTGCGGTGCCCCGGAGTCTTCTGGCGCCTTCCTGCTTCTGTCTGCCTTGTGATTCTTGGATCGCGCGAGGCGTCTTCTGGGGAGGCGTGTTTTTGAGGCCAAGTATTGAAACTAGGACACTCGAGATGGAGTAAACAACGCCTCCAGCCAGGAGGCCAACTATAGATGCAACGCCGAAATAGATGTAAAATGTCTGCAAGTCAGTTAGAAATGGGTTCTCTCCTGGGTAATTTTATACTGCACATACCTCGAGATTGCCGAATAGAGACAGGGGAATCAAAAGCACGTGAGTGATATAGCTGACGAGGTGGATGAGCGGCGCAGATACCACGAGCACGGTATTCAGGATGCCAGTAGCGATTTTAACGACAGGCAGAGTGCTGTAGTAGAAGATGGACGCTGATACAGTTTTCCGTGTCGTCGGCGGCGATATGCCCGCGATGCGGTCTAATGCCTCCATTGAGCCAAGAGAGAGGTGTGATGTCATTCATGCAATAGGCCTCCTATGCGATGTGCATCATTTTCCACGGCCGAGAGACAGAACAGTCTGTTCCGTTGAGGAGATGTGATTGTTGAAGAGGGATGGAGAGGAGCCTGGATATTTGTATAGTATTATATTGACTGTGGTGCAACTGTACATCGAAATCTTGGAGACTGCCAAACACGTGAATTGTGAGATGTGAGTTGTGATGGGGCTTTGGGCTGTCAACAATAACGACTGTGCTGTGGACTGTGTGCTGTGGACTGTGCGTGCCTGTTCCACCGTCATGCCTGCCTCCCTCGTCGTTCTTGTTTGCCCCTCCAAAGTCTACATAAGTTTTTTTTTTTATCTGACCATGTATCTACCGCGCATACCACCACATACACCGCGTACTTTGTTTATAGCGAGAATACATCAATCACTGACGGGGAACCACAATATCAGTTCATTTATACCTTCATTATACCTGTATCCTGTCCACGTCGACGTGCCAATAAGTACTTCCGATCCACACAGTGGGGGAAAGAATAGTAGCCGGGCGCTAAAAACGATAGCCTCCCCTCCCTTACCTGAGCTTAACGTATTGTGCACTGCTATATATCCAACCTCTCCTCTCCAACCTCCGATACCGTTTTGAAAATCACCAACCTGTTCGCATTCGCCCATATCGCTCACATCGCTGTGCTCTTCTCTTGAAACAACCGTCTATCCCAATTGCTTCAGATTTGTACAATACTGTAGAGCAGCCCAGACCAACGAGAGAGAGAAACTGCGCTCGGGGGAAATAACTCACGGCTCACAGGTCACGGAGCGCGTTGCACTGCTACTCCCAGGCTTCAGCAGCAGATTCCCCAATCCAGCATCCAAAAAGTCACGATCACCCAGAGCCTTCTAGAATGACCGTAACTAGAGGGTGAAGAGAAATATATATATGTATACATTATTATACCGCTATCATTTATATTATTATTATACCAACCTGAATCATGGGTAATAACCCGTCCGCCCCTCCGAAGTCGAGCAGCGCATCGACTGCCAGTTCAACCCACGGCCAGTCTGTAGGATCAGCCTCGGATCGCCGTCGCGAGCCAAAACTAAGAGACACGATACAATCACAAAGAGGCGCCGCACCGCCTGAATCTTCCCAGGTACAGGCACGTGGCACAACGGTCCCTCATCGGACTCGCAACGCCCAATCCCAAAATGCGCAATTCAACAACAACGGCCAGTACTCGCACTCGCCTTCGCCAAAGGAGAATTCCATTCCGTCTTCTGCAGCCTCTCAACCTCTACCCCAACAAACCCCTCCAAGCAAGCCGCCGCTCACGCTCTCCGACGAACCAAGTAAACCGGTCGCTGTCCCACAACCTGTGAATGCGGCCGTGCCAGACACGTCGAGTGAGAAGTCGCCCTACTCAGCTTCACAGAGCGACCAGTCTGGGCTCGCAACAGACATCATGTCCTACCATCTTACCAGACCGCCACGCCTGCCATTGCCTATCGAAGAAGAAGTCCACACCCCAGGGTCACCCATACTTGGTCCCGCGAGCTCACAAGGTCCGGTGCCAGAGTTCGACCCTCTGCATGGTAGTGATGGCCTCACGCGCCCGCTCTCTGCTCTGAGCAACAACACCGAGGATGAAGAGGGAGACGAACTGCCCATTGACAGGACGAAGCCCGTTGTTCCTACTGAATTCCACTGGTTCGGGCCTGCCGAGAAGGTGTACGTTACGGGGACGATTTTCCAGTGGAGCCGGAAGTCCAAGCTGTATCCGATGTGAGTCCGAGTTCATGCCCTGCCGATTGTAGTCCTTATCGGTGATTTCTATTTAATAAGCACACCCAACTGACGTAACTCAGACCTGGAAAGAAGGATGCATTTTCGGCCATTATCCATGTTCGGCCTGGCACTCACCATATCCGATTCATCGTCGATGGGAATATGCTGATATCCTCAAATCTTCCGACGACTGTTGATTTCGGCAATAATCTCGTAAATTATATCGAGGTCAGCGCCGATGATCTTCCCAAGGACTCGCAAGCACAAGGACAAGCACATCCCTCCAAATCCCAAGAAGGCCGTCAACCGCGGGAAGAAGCGAAGCCTGCGGGGCAGGGGGCAGATGCAAAACAACCACGGACAAAGCCTATGATCCCCCAAGAACACTACACATCTACCGTACCCCAATACCTGCTTGATCTCGACAAGGCCGAGGATTCGCCTGCGTATCAGTATGCAGCCAGCGCGATTGTCAAGCTGCCGACCCCGCCGAGTCTTCCGGGCTTCCTTGGGAAACCAATTTTGAATGCCCAGACGCCGGTAAAGGATGACAATAGTGTGTTGAACATGCCCAATCACACTGTGTTGAATCACTTGGCGACGAGCAGCATCAAGGGCAATGTACTCGCTGTGTCTGCTACTACGAGATATAAGCGCAAGGTAAGGTTCTTTGTCCCCAATGTCTAACATGGTATTGACGTTGTTTTAGTATGTGACGACTATAATGTACAAACCAACATCGGATGATACCACATGAACAAATTAAAGCTATTCATATAGTAGAATCAAGGAGCTATAGATGGCATATGTTCTCATTGCCGAACAGATGCAGTTGCAATGTTCCGCTTTAGCTATCAGCTGAGCAGCCAGAGAAAGTCCAGGCACGGCTAATAGATAGCACTGGCCTTGCTTAGAGCCAGATACTTAAATATACAAAGTTACGCCAGTCCAGTGGATTTAATCTCTCCATTTAACAAAAACCTCATCTGTCCTAAACCGCTGCGTGCACGTGCTCTCCTCCAGCGGAGTAGTGAACCCCGTCTCGTACGCCAGGAGACCGGCGTGGGCAATCATAATGCCATTATCAATGCAAAACCGCTCATCAGTCGCAAACACACTTCCCCCCCTATCCCTCGCCATCAACCCCATCATCTCCTGCAACCTCTCATTGCACCCCACCCCTCCCACAATCAACACCTGACTACTCCCCACATGCGCCATAGCCCTCTCCGTAATCTCCACCAACATCGCATAAACCGTTTCCTGGAGACTAAAACACAAATCCGCCGTCGTAATAACCTTCCCCGTAACCTCATCCCTCGTGTCCGGATTCACCATCAGATTCGCGGCTAGGATATCGATGCTAGCCAAGATCCCGGAAAACGAGCAGTCCATCCCTTTAACCGCGTACGGCAGATCAACCAACACGCTCCCCTTCTTCGCGAGCTGCTCGATGTTATACCCCGGCGCCGGGTCGTTGCTGATCTCTAGCGTCCGCGCGAATCGGTCCAGACAGTTTCCGACAGCGATATCGAGCGCCTCACCAAAAATCCGGTACCGTTGCTCCGCATACGCGATGACCTGCGTGTTCCCACCACTCACATACAACACGACCGGGTTCTGCGCCCCCGTGATCTCGCGTCCCATCTCGATATGCCCGACGCAATGGTTGACGCCAACAATCGGCTTATTCCACAGAAGCGCGAGCATGCGCGCAGCGACCGCGACGGATTGCAGGGGCGCGCCCATGCCGGGGCCTTTGGTGTAGCATATGCAATCGATGTCAGCGGGCTTGAGGCCCGATTCGGCGAGAGCCCGTTTTACGAGCGAGACGACGTGGGAGCGGTGGTGGAGGGCGGTGTCTTTGGGGAGGAAGCCGGCGCCGGGGGGGGAGACGTAGGTGTGGCGGAGGTTGGAGAGGATGAGGGCGGGGATGGTGGGGGAGGGGTGGGAGATGATGCCCACGCCGAGTTTGTTGGCGCTGCCTTCGAGGCCGATTGCGTAGCCCATGGCTGTGGATGCCCCGAGTCGGCGGGGGGAGATGGGGGGTTTGGCAGGCGGTGGAGAGGTGGGTTGGTGGATGTTTGGGGTGTTTATGTCAATCTGACTCTTTATTTTGAGGCGTGATATTGGGGTTGTCGCGGTATGCCCAAGTGCCTTATAATCGATAAGATAAGGGTGCACTTTAGCTGCCGCGGGGTTAAAAAGCCTAGCCATTTGTAGTGCCTGAGGCTCGCATTTCTGGGAATGCATCCCGCCGGATGATGGGTTCGCTATCGATGGCCGTTGTGACGCTAAGTGGCACTAAGCCCCGGCCACAACAATATCTGTGTATAGCTTTGCCCATAAACCTCTGCTTGCACTCTCTTTCCCTGCTTCAGAGATTTTCTATTACCGGTGCCGACGAGGCTCCCATCTTCCGAAATGGATGATCAGTTCGATTTGAAGACGGAAACCTTTGCGAAATGGTTAAACCATGTCGGCGTCCAGATCAGCGCAAAGGCTGAGCTTACTGATTTGAGAGCGGATGGTCGAGGGAGAGCATTGGGTATGTGGCTTCTTTCACGATGTTTCCCAACACGCGGCGGTTATTGCATGCAATATGATAAAAATCTCGCTACGGGACATTATCATATTGGTTTTCTTGTTAGGAATTCTGGCTAACAATTTTCTCAGTCGCCAAGGGCGATTTTGCAGAAGACGAGTTAATCTTCAGCGTCCCTCGAACGAGCACCTTGAGTGTGAAAGCGGCGTTGCCGGAATTGCTATCGGAAAGACAGGATGTTTCGGCTGAAGATATTGAATCTATGCCTGGTTGGGCGGTTAGTCAAATATTATGTGTTCTCTGCTCAGAAGCATTGTGCTAACATTAACAGGCCCTGACCGCTATCATCATCTCAGAGGGATCACGCCCCGAATCAAAATGGGCACCATATTTCAATGTCCTCCCAACCAAACTCGACAGCCTGGTCTTCTGGCGCCCCGAAGAGCTCGCCGAACTTCAAGCAAGTGCCGTTTTGAAAAAGGTCGGCAAAGACAAAGCCGAGGAAATTTTTCACCAGAGTATTTCGAAAGTGACACCCGAAGGCACCGACGTCGACATCTTTCACCGGGTTGCTTCGACTATAATGGCATATGCCTTTGATATCCCTGATATTGAGCAAGAAGAAGAGGAGGGCGCAAATGAAGACGACCTTGTCGATGACGATGAACAAAAGACATCCCTCGCTATGATCCCTTTGGCCGACATGCTAAATGCCGATGCCGACAACAACACGCGTCTGCATTACGATGGAGAAGAACTAGAAATGAGAACTATAAAACCCATCAAGAGCGGGGAAGAGATTTTGAACGATTACGGTCAACTTCCTCGCTCCGATCTCCTGCGCAGATACGGTTATGTGACCGACAAGTACGCTCCTTTCGATGTCGCAGAGGTTTCAACGTCTACCATCACCGACCATATTTATCAAGATCTTGCAGGCGAGCTGAAGGTGTACCTTCGAGCTGGTGAGATAGAGTCGCGGTTAGAACTCGCCAGGCGTGAAGACGTCTACGAGGATGCGTACGATGTTGGCCACGCCACTGAAGAATGGCCATGCATATCCGACGAGCTTGTGGCTCTCGTTTATCTGCTTCTCGTCGGCGAAGAAACCCTTGCCGCAATCCAGTCTTCAAAGATGAGCTTGCCTTCTCGATCAAAGATGGAGACAGAATTCGTGGGCAAGGCGTTGCAACGTATCTTTGAGCGACGGGAACGAGAATACGCTACCACAGTCACCGAAGATGAGAATTTGCTCCAAGCTGGCAACCATTCAAACCGAGTCCGAATGGCCATACAAGTGCGAATGGGAGAGAAGATAGTCTTAAGGGAGGCAAAAAAAGAGGCGGGAAAATTTCAAGGTGACAACAAGCGAATGCTCGGGAGGGAAAAGAGAGAGAGGGAAGACGATGAGCACGTTTCACAAAAGAAAAGCAGGCACAGATAAGTTAACATTATTTTTGTGTGACAAGCTATCTCAAAGAAGACACAGGACATCCGTCTCCTGAATCATTCCATCTTGTCGCTTCTTCCACGTCTCTTATAGTTGACCGCACGCTAGAGTACATACCCTCCTCTTGGTCAGGGAGAAGGCGATCTAAAATCAACAAAGGTTCGACGCAATGCTAGCCCAAACCAGGGCAACTCCGAAAAACAAGGGCCTATATACACAATCAAGACTATCCACAAGTCTGATACACCTGAGAATGTCGATTCAGGTTGGTTTTTGAGAGGGCAGAGAGATCGAAGGACGGTTTGCAGGATTCGACGCTGTACCGTTTGCGACAGGGCCGTTGGCGCCTGCGATTTCCGGAGGACGTCTGCTCCTGTCCGTGTATGGGATAGTAGCTCTGAACTTCAACGCATTGGTGTCGTACGGATCTACATCATACATCGGAGTGTCGTCATCGTCATCCTGGTCATACTTCCATCGATCAGAGCGAGAATCAGTCGGGTCTGCTGGCGGAGATGGTAGACCCCTTCTGTCAATCCACAGCCGCCCAAGGCGACCGATACGCCTACGGTATGAGGGCTGGCCATGTGGCTCCTCTTCTGCTGGTGGCGAGAAGCCCCGCATCTCTCTGGGTTCCAAAGCATTCTCGCATAACGACTCTTCGCTTACCGATGCAGGTGGTGTCATCAGGTACTGAGTTGTAGCGAGGCGGAAGCTGGAATCCGGTGGTGGGGTGCGAGCATCGGAGAGTGGTTCTCTCGTCATGTCGATATGGTTTTGGTTCCACCTCTGGTGTTGTTGTATCTTTGAATCGATCTCCATTTGAAGTAAGTTCTCCTTCTGGGCGAGCACGTCCGAGAGAAGAGTGAGGTCTGCCTCGATTGTGCGGCCATCAGTTCTACTACTGGGGATGCGGATCTGGGTTCCAGGGGTACGTTGGAGTTGAGGTACCTCGACGGGCTTCCTCTTCTGTGGCTGTTGGGCGATGTTAGCAGTGATCTCATTACTGTCACGACAATGTAAGTCACGTACCTTTTGGTTAATGAGGACTTCGTCATCGACCTTGATGCCGAGTCTCTGTCTGATCTCCTTGACCTTGCCACGTTGCTCGAAGATCGAACGATCAATGGCGAGAAGGTCTCGTTTGGCATGTTCCCTTTGAAGAGACATGAGAACGAGTTGTCGTCCATCCTCCAATTCTTTACGCAGTTTGCGTAGTTTGTCCGTGACTTGGATGTCTCGTGCCCTCGTCTTACGGGTCTGGCGAACATCACGGCGACGGAAGCAAACGTATGGATCTCCATCGTCATTGTCCTGATGAAGTTCAAATTTCAGAGTCGGCTGAAGTGGCCGATTGCTGGAGCATTGCCTCCTTGTCTTCCAATAATCATAGATATCCTTGGCAAAAGCTTGAGCTTTCTTATCAACCTCCTGTTTCAGAGCAAATTCCATCATTTCAAATCCAGCCACAGTATTGTCAACTGCGGCGAATGGTGTTTGACGGTCAGCGGTGGTCTCAAAGGCTTCCATGATCTTCTCGAAGTCATCCTCAGAGCATTGGCCCGTCGGGGGCTTCTTTTGATTGTAAGCTTTGAGGAAGACGTCGTCATCGGTGGTCATGTCATATTGGCAACCAGTACACTCTTCTACCGTTTGGGAGAAGCGAATGTAAGACGACGACTTGGAGAATTTGAAAGCATACAGCTCATCATAGTTGATGTCCTTGGTTTCCTCTGATGGAGGTGCTGGCACTATCTTCTTTGCTTCCTCCTTGGAGCCACGCCCGAGGGCAGCGGCCAAGGCCTCTTGGAGATGGTATTCCTATGAAAGTAAGTAAAGGTATTGAAGACATTGCCAGGCAAACTCGTGGAACGGTTGTAATATGCGCCACAACAGTTATTGAGGGGGGTAAACTCCATAATTATATTGTCCTCCGTAAGAGTGAATAACATCACGTGAGAAGGGGATTACGTATACTAAAAATAGCAAACTCACATTCTCTTCTGACTTTTCGACGCCGGTCTCGACTTTATATTGATTATCGACGAGTTCCTTGTATTCATCCGAGTCTATTTGATCCTCACGGATAACGCTGAGAGGTTGTTTGGGTGAGAGTTTCCGGGTCCGAAAGCGCAGGCCCGGCTGAGTACTTCGCGTCATGACCGGCCAGGAGTGGCGAGAAAAGAGCAGTGCCCAAACAGCGAAATTTCCTTAAGGACACCCAGGCAAAACTGGTGTCTTTAAAAAGCGTGTATCATCAGTTGATGGCTTAACGACTTTTTAGGTCCAAAAGTCGTGATGTTGTGGTTCTTTTGATGTTTTTGTCGTCGAGATCTGATGACTTGACGTTGGCGACGCTCCTGCTGCAAGTTTTTGTTTGGGTGCTTGGTTGTGAGGGTGATAGGACCAAGAGTGGTCTAGCGCCAAATTGGGCAACTAGCGGATAACAGACAGATTGGTATGATTAGCCGAACCCAATATCACGATACAGAGATAGTTGTAATAGTGTATGTGAATCAACGTGAATTCGATGTGAATGCGCATAAAATATATTATCCTTTGACTCTTTTTTGAATGATCTTGTATATTCCCCAGCAGCGCCAGTTCTATTCTTCATAAAGGGACAAATAAAGGACACTACCAAAGCAAACCATACTCTCCACCTTCGCGCCTGCCCTACGACCTCAACTCTCTTACCTTACTCAGCTAGGCAGTCCCATCATACCACCAGAGCCCCAAGCTCTCTCCACGACGCACATTCTCCCACTGCGACACAGACAACACGCGATTGACTAATTCGAACCTCACCCGACAATCCACCTCGTACGAAAACATCCGCCAGGATGGGCAACACCAGCAGTGCCGTCATCGAGAACATTGTGGAAGGGTCCAACTGTGCGCGCACCCCCACCTTGGCCAGCCCCCCGATCGATTTCAAGGCTGACAACTGAGACAAATAGTCGACAGAGATGAGGTCGACAGGCTTCGCAAGCGCTTCATGAAGCTGGACAAGGTTTGCAGCCGTGCACTTGGTCTTTCGTATCACCAGCTTACACTCCCCTCTAGGACAACTCTGGCACCATCGAGCGCGAGGAGTTCCTCAGCCTTCCCCAGATTGCCTCGAATCCCTTAGCCACCCGGTAGGCTGCACATATACCCACATACCAGACGAGCGATAGCTGACCGAGGCGCAGCCTGATTGCGATTTTCGACGAGGACGGAGGCGGCGATGTCGATTTCCAGGAGTTCGTGTCGGGGCTGAGCGCATTCAGCAGCAAGGGCAACAAGGAGCAGAAGCTGCGGTTCGCATTCAAGGTCTACGACATTGACCGTGATGGGTACATCAGCAACGGCGAGCTGTACATTGTGCTGAAGATGATGGTGGGCAGCAACTTGAAGGACCAGCAGCTGCAGCAGATTGTGGACAAGACGATCATGGAGGCGGATTTGGATCGGGATGGCAAGATCAGCTTTGAGGAGTTTGCGAAGATGGTGGAGAATACGGATGTCAGCATGAGCATGACCTTAGGTATGTCGTTCTGGGTGACTGTTTGGGGGATTCTGTCGTGGGCGATGCTAACGGGCTTCCAGACCAATTTTGAACACTTTCTTCAAAAGCATAGGGATGGTTACGAAGATAATGACCTCAATATAATTCTCATTTCACCAATTTTGCATCGTCTGTCCAGATTATCGACCACAAAGGCAATGCGCCTTGATTACACATGTGACAAACTATAACGGAATGGCGTTTAGGGGGGGGGAAGCAGTAAGGGCGGCATGTGTAGGTTACGTTTTTCATTTACGGAGGGAACAAGAAGCCTTGTTCTGTATCAGAAAGGGCTTCCACGCTCTTCATATGACTATTTTCTTTCGGGTTTCGTGTGAGGTGTTTGCTTGGAGCTCCACAGGGGAAAGCATCTGATATTTCCTTCTCGTCACGGGGCTCTTTTTCGGGGCTCAGTTCTATCATCACAACCCAAGTGTGCTATTGCCTGGGGTTCGCACAAAGCCAGGTTACTCTCGCTATGAGCGGTCACAGACACAGGCAGGGACGCACTATTTATCAGCTAGCCTCGGAATACAGGAAGGCAAGGATAACATCTAGCCACGGTCAATATGGTGTCAAATGGCGCAATTCATGACCATAGGGTACAAAAATCGAGCCATCATGACTCTTAACTTACTATTGCAAACTATGATACAGGGATGAGAGCGTATAGAAATGATAGACTTATCTATGGTTTGCGGTGCGAGGTGACAGCTCTGAATTTCGTGGCGTGGGCCAAGACACTTTTGCACACAGAAAGTGATACTTCAATGTGTTCGACATGGCCAAGTTTGTGATACTTCAGCATTGTCGGTATGGTGAAGCCGGAGATGATAACCATAGCCTGAATGCCGTCTCACTATTTTTGTCTCGGAATATAGATATAGTACAAGGTATTGAGCGCGCGACTTGAGGTCATATAATGCCATCCCGCTGCAATCAAGACTGAAACCGGGGTGGTGCAGAATCGCAGCGATCACACGTCGAGGCCATTGGCACCACGGGTAGGGTAAAGAGTACATGTACACCGCATCAGTTTTCTAGAAGCCTAGATCGAAGTCTGACCTGTACCGTGCATATATGTATCACAGTCTTTTGCTCGGACAATTCATTAGGTTCATAAAACCGGCAGAATCCCTTCCCTCGGGTCTGGCGTGACGTATTATCTTACCAGAGATAGGCAGATCTCCTGACGGGATGCCCTTGCATGAGAGGTGTGGAAGGGATTGTACGAATAGTATTTGGAATGTGCGATGCAAAATGCGAAATGTGAGATGTGCCAGTCGTCAGCGTCATGCCGAGACTGAGGCGGGAAGGGCTAGGCCTACGAAGGGATACGGATGCGAACACCGGCAGCCCGGCAGGGCGTAAGTCATGTCTCTACTATTCATGTAGCCTGTAACTATGGCCATTCATTATCGCGGGTGCTGGTGATCAGTCAACCCAGACGACGGGGAATCTTCAGGGTGAAAACTCGAGGGGAGATGCGGTGGTTGTCGAAGTAAGGGACAGACAGAAAGTCCACGCACTTTACCTGGGACCGGACGGGCGGACTATTACTTTCTCAACGCTTTTATCCGCACATCGGATGAAATATGTTGGAAAATAACTAGGACACAAATATCCGTCAAAGCATGAGGCGCCCAGCCTTAAATTGTCCGGGCATCAACACATCAATGACATCGCCGGCGGAAGCCATATGCGCGGTCCAGAGCACCACCACTCTCGGTTGGCATGCACGACGCAATAATAAGCTTGCTAAGTAAGTGCTAGAGTAGGCAGCTTCGGATATGATGGAAGAAGGCCCGCATCTCCTTCGGCAGGCCCACTCAGCTTCCAGGCGTGTAGATGAAATGCACCTGCGATTCTGAGACATGGCTGAGAAGTAGCCGCTTCTAGAAGGAAACGCACCTTGCGTTAACCAGCGCATAGGCTGGTAACAGGCTGGCACTGGCTGGTACGCCTAGCAAGGGGTATGATCTGCGGGTGGCATTTTCATCTTCATGCATCCATGCAAAAATTTAGGTACTTGTATGCCAATTTCGACCTGTTATTCATAAAAAGGGGCATCAGCCAACAGTCACAGGGGGATGCTGCATAAAAGCCCAATGGGCGGTGAGAGTATACTCAAGGATTGTCATAATACATCATGATATTGATCCGGGAGACTCTTCAAGGACACTCACACACTCACCGGGAAGAGTATCAGCAATCGACAAGTTTAAAAGCGCGTACCCGTATACCGCATATACTAAAGTAATCGCCGTGTCTTGACGCTCCGACATACTGTAGACATGTCACATTGCTGTTATGTACTGTAGATCGCGGGGTCTAAATTTAGCGTTGCATTATCGCCAGGTGTGGGGAAAGATCCCCTGAAAACAACGAAAGTGCCGAATTCGGTATTTCCGTACGTCCCCTATAATGCACTAATGCTCCTAAGGGCAAATAGTCATCCCGACGCCATCCAAAGTAGGCGTTTAAGGCTGCATAGGGGATAGATGTGGCATAGGCTACTCCGAAATAACATTACTCGTCAATCTCATGCGTCAATGGGACTATGAGTATGCATACTCCCATTGACATGTTTCGTTGTTTCGTTGAAACAGTCCCTCCCTATGGGCCCTATCCCCTGCCCCTTCGCCTACAATCCGCCCTCATGTCATCACCGAACTTTTGTCGTTTATGTCGGCCAGATTCGGTTCCCAGAGATATAGCGCTGTGATTATTGCACTCGAAGACTCTATAACTGGCGCGCTTATGGGCCAATTTAACTACTGGAGTAGTGCTCGCCACTAGCTTCAGCTCCTCCACTGAGATCGATGGGTAGCGCGTATGTATGGACCAAAGATATTGCACCACAGGCCTCACAATGTAATAACACCTGAATATTAATGCCCTTCTTCCGTGTTCCCTGCCTTGTTTTGCCCTCCTCCCGAAAATCCTCTAGCCTGCCTCAGATCACCAAGCACGCTCGGCCTTTCCTCATTTGTCCTGCGCCGGCGTTGTTGTTGTCTATTTTACGGTTCCTTGTCTGCCTATGCCGCTGTCTTCGCCATCGATGCATAAATCTCACTGTCCCTCGCATCCCTTGCGTCACTCTGTAGATTCCCTTTTTAACTTTCGTCCCATCTTTCCGTCTCCGAGACCTTCCTTCCCTATCCGATCGCCCCGCTTTCGTTCCATTCTCACATCTCAATCACTTCTGGCGCCTCGCAAGGAGGCGTTAAAGCTACAATCTAACTTTTTGGCGGCGCTAATCTCCATTTCGGTGTCATCTATTCTTCCAAAAACTTCTTCTCTTGACAATATTTCTCTTTATTCGGCTTTGTCATTTTCCCCTTACGTCGCTCATCGTCCGCAGCGCTGTACACACGCACACATTTACCGTCTGATCGTCAACTGCCAGTCTAGGATGCCAACGGCCGGTAAAGCACCTATGATTTGGAATAACACATGATATTTTTGGCCCCCCTTCATCCACACCCTTCATAAAAGCTTGGCCCTCGGCGTCCAGAGTATATAAGAAGGTCCCGAGACATATCCTAGGCCACAAAAGATCGCTCGGGAAATTCTTTATTTGATACCGCGTCATTATCAGTGCAATACTGGGTTAATTCATGATATAAGTCCTTGAGGGAAACTAATAGGGGCATGGATGGCCATGGCCCAACGCGGAGGCAGAATGAGCCACGCCAATATGCAAGTTCGAGCGACAGATTTGCGCCATCACAGGACTCAGGACGTAGCTTCGTAGATGAGCTGGCTAGGAGACGTCGGCAGCCAACTGTCGCTGGCCCAGGCTCATCGTCTCAGAGGAATGCACTATCGAACTACAGTTTCTATGCTGCGCAGGAACCTTCGTTTACCGCCGTATCATCAGTTGATCAGATGACATATCAGACCGAATATTCGCAGGAGCCTCGTCAGCAGCAAGCTAATTATGCTTCCTACGACTCGAACCTGACTTATGGCATGGGCCAACAGCCTTTGGGTGGACTCATGTATGAGAGCTCCCAGCAATTTAATCAGCAACAATCGGCTGCCGGCCAGGTACTATCAAATACCAATCCTTTCTATCCAGCCGAGTCAATGGTAACTCAAGTTCACTCCGGCATATACCCAGGACCTGCTGGCAGCATTGGGTTGCCTCAAGCACGTCAGGAAAGCACTGGTGGACCAGAAACCTCTGCGACCATCGACCATGGATATCGACGCTGCAGCGCTGATCTCGGTCAAATATTTCAAAATATTTCTGATGGCAGACTCACAGTGGCAAGCCAGTTGCTTTCGTCATTTTCTGAATGGCTAATATCTCACGTTGAAGATATGGGTACGTCTCCGAGCCAGTTTTTGGGGGTCGGGATTTCCGTTAACATGATTTGTGTGCGCAGAGCTCACTGTGGACGATACGGCCCAAGAAGAAATTCGCTCAAAATTATGGGACGATTTCAATAATGCGTGGCTTGCGCTGATGCACAAGCAAATGACTTTAACAAGGGGATTGCTCGAGGCTGGTATCACTTTGCAGCAGCCACAACTAATGACAGTCGAAGTCATCAGCAAAATGTGCAAAGACCTCCTCAAGTTAGACGATGAATACCTTGAGAAGCATGGTTTAGTAGACTATCAATATGGAGTTTTAGAGGATCAGATAATAGAGAGTAAGTCGATTTGGAATATGTTGAAGCTTGTCATATATTTTTTGTACAATCTGATTATAATTTAGGCGCGGTTATTTGCGTGGATATTTTGGAAAATTATGATTCACAGCAAGAAGGTCAGCAGATGCTATCTATACAAGGACAAGCATCAACATCTCGCCCAGGTTAATTTTAGAGTTATTGCGGATCTTGTTGTTACTGGGATTCCGACTTTCGACACTGGGATGGTGTAAAGTCTGGGCGTTTGAACCTTAGAATTGAAGCACAACAGTTTTTCTTTATAACATCGGCAATGTTTTTTTGGTACGCAAATGTTTGATTATGGCAATTGTTTTGATATTTGTTGTTACGACTCTTTCTGGATATTTCGGTCAGGAGGGGGATACACGCACTGGTGGAAGGTGCTTCATAAAAGACGGGATGTCTAGGAATAGCCTTTTTTCTTTCTTTAATATGTCATATATACTTTGGTCTCACGGCCCCTCGGATACCGCAGCTTAGAAATAGACGGGGAATAATAAATTGTTTATCAACGTGGAAACAGACACCCAAACTCGGAGGGACCTTCCGAGACCCAATTTGGCCCGGCAGCTCGGGCTCGGATGGTGGAACGATTCTCATCCGTGGGCCAGCCATTTTAACTTATTCGTATGCCCTATATGAATGAGAGCACATAGGCGACTATAAATTGTTCCCTGTGTTGTCTTCTCCAAATATACTTGACTTTCTCTCTTGCTCCGCAATCTCCCTTGTAGCCAGGCTTTTTATGACAATACCAGGCTTGTTATGCTGGCGTCTGATTTCCCGCCACTCTCGATATATAAACGGAGAAAAAGGAAAAAATATTCCGGTTCATTGTCATTGTTGAGTTAAGAGAGAGGCTGGAAGGTGTGGTTCGCCGAAAAGTTACCGGGTGTGTGCTCTGAATATGGATTTGGCTGGAATAGGATGCAGGCTCTCGTAAGTGTTATATTGCTTGAAGATAGCCAATTGGAGCTTGAGAGCTCCTGGAGGTCTGTATAATGGTGGAACTGGGACCGTGGGAGTTACATTTGATACTTGGCACCCCTAGCACAAGATGGAATATGGGTGCTCACTCGAGGACGTGGTGATATATATATTCATAAATCCCACGCTTACCCTGTCTATTAGAATTGGCTTGGATGCTGGTCATTTGGACTCCATGAAGGTTGTGGCATACAACCTGGGCGTCAAAATATCAAAGTGAGACTTGAGATAACTTGACACGGTAGAGCAGCCCCAATAACCAGAGTTACCTCAAGCTACAGCAGCCAGCACCAAAATTCGATCAAGTAGAAATGGTAAATTCTATATTTCGTGAGTGTACAGATATAATACAATACATGGCAACAGCCCCACAACTATCTCTTGACCCAGGTAGGCATCTTCCTGGCCTTGACGTGGCCGGTCTTCTTCCTCTCCACCTTTCTTGGATCGCGCGTAACACAACCGGCTGCGAGGAAGAATTAGTAGATTGTTTAATAACCAGAAGAATATTTCGGGGAAGATTCTGCTTACCTCTCCTCAACGCTGACTTCAATAACGGTTCGTGTGTGAGCAGGGCCTTCGTAACACCCAGTGTCAAAGCCTCAGCCTGCCCAGTCGTTCCTCCACCCTCCACAAGAGCCCACACGTTGTACTTGTCTATCCGCTCCGTTGCCTTCAGCGCCCAGATAGCGCTCTCCCTATCGTGAACTCTCGAAAATGCTTCCACCAATGTCTTTCCATTGACCAAAATCTCCCCATCACCCTCAACAAGCCACACCCTCGCCGTAGAAGACTTACGTCTTCCGACCCCAAGTGCTCTGCCAAATCGGTCTATGGTGACCGGCCTGGCTACGTTTGCGAACGGGTTAATCGTTCGCGTGTGTGCTTTTATTGTTGCAATGACTTCCGGTGACTTCAGGGTTGGGTGGATGTGGTTCAGTCGGTGCAGTATTTGAATGATCTTCTGGTATTTTGAAGCTCGCACATGCTCGCCCAGTAAATCCCGGTAAGGCTCCAACGTTATCCATGGTACTCGTGGCGCTTGTCCGGGCTTGACAACAGGGAGCGTCTCGTTCTTGCGGAGCAGGTCCTGGAGCATCAGGAGGCTGTCCATAAACTTAGGGAGACCCGTGAAGTAGGAAGGCGAAGCTGGAACAATGCGGGCGTGGAGATTCTTCGAATTGTTTCTGGACATTTGGGCAAAGTCTATCTGAGGCGCGGCTACTGGAGGGTCGGATATGGTGGATGAGTGTCGAGCAGAAGCTTGGAGTCCATGTCGCTGTCGGGGAAACGCCCTAAAAACATTTGCTGATGAGAAGACTTGCGACGAGCGCACTAATCTCCCTGGGAGCGAAGCTGCCTTCATTTTGAAGCGCCGCCCTGGGGTTGGGAATTGAATTGGCGGGTATATTGGACAGTCAACTTCAAGTCTCCATTTCGAGAGCTGAGCCGAAACCGCGAAATATTTTGTGTCACGTGATTATATCGTTTGTTTCGCTAGTGTTGGCGCTAGTGTGAAACACAAAATGGAAAGTTTTGCGGCAATTTGTTCTTCTTTTTCCTCTTCATCCACGCAACTGATCACTTCCCATAACCGCAAAAATGGCATTTGGAAAGCTCTACACCTCCGAGGTAAGTGAAGATGCCTCCTGGCCATCTTAGTCCTCTTGATTGAGTTGACCAACAATCTAACAGGGAAACCCAAGGTCCACTGCCATCAAGGCGGTTGCCCTGGCCAACAACATCGAACTTGAGATTGTCAACGAGGACCCTAGACAGGGTGTCTCCGAGGAATATCTTAAGACCAACGCTCTGGGCAAGATCCCAACTTTCGTTGGCACTGATGGCTTCGTCCTCTCTGAGTGCATTGCCATTGCCATCTACAGTAAGCTCATTTTATTTGTTTTACCCCGCTATTTACACCATGCTATGATGAAGAACATTGTCAACAGTTTATCCCTGTCTTAATCCTCCGTGTTGAGTAATTTATTAATTAGACTCTGAGCATAACAACAAATTGTTACTTATTTGCAAATGACACAGCATTCATGAGCTTCTGCTAACAATTTACCAGTCACCTCCCAGAACGAGAAGACCACCCTTCTTGGCAAGACCAAGCAGGACTATGCCTCTATCTTGAAGTGGATGTCGTTCTTCAACTCCGAGGTTCTTCCAAGTCTTGGCAGCTGGTTCCAGCCTCTCCAGGGACGTGTCCCATACAACAAGAAGAACGTTGAGGATGCCCAGAAGAAGGTTCTTCAGGTTGTGTCTGTCATCGAGGCCCACCTTGCCAACAACACCTACCTCTCTGGCGAGCGTATCACTCTTGCTGATCTCTTCGGCACTGCTCTCATCTCCCGTGGCTTCCAGTTCTTCTTCGACAAGGCCTGGCGCGCGGAGTACCCCAACGTCACCCGTTGGTACGAGACTGTCTACAACCAGCCCATCTACACCAACGTTGCTGGTGAGCTCAACTTCATTGATGAGCCAACCCTGAAGAACGTTGCTCCAAAGAAGGCTGAGTCCGCCCCTAAGGCACCAAAGGCCGCTGCTAAGCCCAAGGCCAAGGAGGTTGATGAGGATGATGAGCCCGTGGTTGAGGCCCCCAAGGCCAAGCACGCTTGCGAGGCTCTCGCTAAGCCCACCGTCCCCATTGATGAGTGGAAGCGTCAGTACTCCAACCTCGACACCCCAGATGCCCTTAAGTGGTTCTGGGAGAACTACAACCCCGAGGACTACTCCCTCTGGGCTGTTGACTACAAGTACAACGATGAGTTGACCCAGGTCTTCATGACCGCCAACTTGATCGGTGGATTCTTCACTCGTCTTGAGGCTTCCCGCAAGTACATCTTTGGCTGTGCTTCCGTGTACGGCACTACCAACGACTCCGTCATCAAGGGTGCCTTCCTCATCCGTGGCCAGGATGCTTTCCCTTGCTTCGATGTCGCTCCTGACTACGAGAGCTACGAGTTCACCAAGCTTGATGCTTCCAAGCCTGAGGACCGCGAGTTCATCAACGAGCAGTGGACCTGGGAGAAGCCCGTTGTCGTCAACGGCAAGGAGTACCCATGGGCCGACGGAAAGGTCTTCAAGTAGACATTTCACAAGTAATTTTGTTGACTTGTCAATGATTGTAGCTTAAGACTACTTTTATGATGCAATGCTATACACAATTATGACTCATGATTTATCTGTCCTCGTTTATCTCTTTAGAAAAATGAACATGTACAATCCTTCCTCCTACCCGTGATCTTGTTCCCGCCATAATCGCCCCTTTCTCCAGCACTCCAGCCCCTGGAACATAAAAAAACGCCTGGCATCAGCTTATGTATCTCCCTTGGCCTGTTGTTTTCAACAGGTAGTAAAAGTAAACCAAATCATTCTCCCTCTGAAGTGGCGCCATCGCTGGCTCCATAGCTGGCCGCATAACTGGCCGCATAGCTGGCTGCTTTGAATGGATTTTGGCGCATGTACGCGCTCACATCCTTCTGCATTAGAATATCGTCCAGATACATCGTCAAGTGTTGCAAAACGTCAGTAGGTTCCGAGTTGCCTTTAAATTCCGGAAGTTCCACTAGATTGAACGGTTCACTTCGAGCTTTCTCCAACGAATCGTCAATCAGAATCGTATTTGACTGATCCCACGTCTCACCCGTCGCTTGAAGAGGATGTCGACTCTGGATGCCGGGTTCGGCCCAGACCTTCTCGAGGCGCTTGTACACTTGAACTCTCCTCACAAAGTCTTCAGGAGTTAGGCCCATACGGTCGCGGCCCCATTCAGTAACGAGGTATTGTCGCCTTGGCCCTGGAAACAACTTGTCGGCCATGAGTCGCACATTCTCGAGGCGTGCTGAGGACCAGACCATGACTTGGAAGCGGGAGAAGATGTAATCGAGGAAGGAAGCTGTAGACTGACGCTCCAAAAAGTGCGAGGGGCGCCTCCTGTCTGGACGATAGAGAATTGTCCCATTCAAATCTAGCACGAGGAGGATGTGCTGCGGCTCAGAGGCCAGTTGAGGAGCAAGAAGTGAGCGCTCGAGATATGTCGCTGATGGGTCTGGAACGCCGCCGGAGCCAGCTGATGGTGGGACTATTGGGTCTCTGCCAACAGTAGTTTTCATGGTCGTGGTTGCTGTGGTTGTTGTTGTGGCTGTGACCTTTCGTGTTGATCGTCGTAGTTCGCGCTTGGCAATTTGTACCTTCGGAATCGGCGGTGGAAGTTGTCCTTCGCCTTGATTCATTGGCTGTAGACTTGGACCTTCTTGATTCTTTTTCTTCTTTGGTTTCTGTTTCTTAACACCGGGTATTGACCCTGTGGCGGGCATTGTAGAATCTATCGATGTCGCATCGCCTCTGTAACAAGCCCCAGGTTAATACATTGCCTGAGATGTAAAGTTTCTAGGAGTAGGTTGAGGAGAGGTTCGCCAGCCAGCTATTCACATACATTATCAATGAGCCACGAGCGGCTTCACTGCCAGGAGGTTGGCTAAGCTGCATCTCCAAATCGGCCTTTTCGGCAAGATGTTGTGCGAGCTTTTTGAATTTCTTGGAGTTTGCGTCTTCCCTCGAATTTAGAGCCGCAATCGCAACATCTAAAACGGCAATCCTTTGCGATGCCATTTCTTGGAATGTAGGCAGAGCCTTGTGGGCCTGTTTCCTCATCCCAACGGGAATCATTTTGGTATAGCGGCTATGTCGCCGCTGTGCGCTTGTCAAAGTAATCTTGGATGACGCCTTGATGCAGTTCCAAACAGGTGTTGCAGCAGCTCTATATATGAGCGCCTTAGTGTTCATGCGTTTGGTTGCTCGATTTGAAAGGACTATGAGTCCAGGCACCAGTGAAATGCACTTTCCGCCCCCGGCTGAGTACAGCCCGATGAGTGTCAAAATAATGGTGGCCGATAAAGATTGTGCCGCATTCTTCCGCCTAAGATATGGCCCAAACCAGCTTAGCGTTAATACTATCAGGGCCAATGCACGGACCACCAAATTTTTATGAAGGTTGCCTTTGAAGATGAAGATTACCCCACGGTTGGTCGTACATTATCTCCCAACCTGAACAATGTCTTCTGTAAAACGCAAGGCCCTTGAATCATCGCTCCAACGGCGAGTTCGAGCTAGAAGGGATGCGAGTGAGGAGCCACAAGAACTCTCAGAGTCATCAGATCAAGACGATGGTGCCAGTGGCAGTGAGGATGGTGTAGATGAGAACTCAGCTAACAATAATGAAAGCGATGACTCTGTGAGCCAATTCAGTCAAATACTTTATGAATATATTCTAACTTTCTATTAGGGCGATGCGGAAGACTCTGAATCAGAAGGCTCTGAACCTGGCGAGGCAGCATCAATATCGTTTGGCGCATTGGCCAAAGCGCAAGAGTCTATACAGCGGTCAGCGAAAGGGAAATCCGGCAAGGAGATAAAACGGCCCAAGAAAGTGTCCGACGACCCATGGGAAAACAATGAGGCAGCCGAAAGGAAGGCTGGGCGAAAAGACCACAGGGATTTTAGCCGCTCAAATAAAAACGCCCCAACAGAGATTTCAAGCAAGAAGGCAGTCTCACGAAAGCGCGACGTTGTTCCAGTTATAAAGCGGGATTACCGAGATCCAAGATTTGATCCATCGGTAGGACAGGTGGATGACACCAAGGTTAACAAAGCCTACTCATTCTTGAACGACTACAGGCAGGACGAGGTCAAGGCTCTCAAGGAGCAGATTAAGAAAACCAAGGACGAGCACGAAAAAGAAAAACTGAAGCGTACTCTTCACTCGCTGGAATCTAAAGTGAAGACAGCTGCGAGGAAGGCAAAGGAGTCGGAGATTCTTGATAAGCACCGCAAGGAAGAGAAGCAATTGGTCAAGGAAGGCAAGACACCGTTCTACCTCAAGAAGGCCGAGCAGAAGAAGCAGTTCATCATGGAGCAATACAGCTCGCTCAAGGGGAAGCAACTGGACCATGTTATCGAGAGGAGAAGGAAGAAGGTGGAAGGAAAGGAGAAGAAGAACCTTCCATATGCCAGACGAGATTTTGGCGGAGACAATTGACCATACTACTCATGAATTTCGTTGTGCACCTCTGGATGGAAAAATATATACCCCGGCGTTAGATTATGAGTCGAATTGTATTGTCTATGTCCAATATATCCTTATGTCTACATGTTGCTATACTTTTGCCATTTTGCCAATGTATCTCTGTTCTTACAGTGTTGTACAACCTAATTATAACCGCCCTTGTTCATACTATTCACGAAGAGCTCTCTACAGCGCACTTGGCTTCCCAAACGTGCACATAGTAGGAAAGCTCCGCTCAGCTTCCTGTGAAGACTGTAGGTCTCTTCAGGTGGTGGGGCCAATCGTTCTTTAATCATGAGAGGGATTAAACCCTTCACCCTTTCGGTGATAGTCTGATCTTTGAAGTCGTATACCTCCGGAGAAGTTGCGAGGAATGGCTCGGCCAGGGTCATGACGGACGCAATGTGTGCATCAATCATCGGTTTAGACTCGTGGCCCGTAAGGTAGCCAAGGTCGACTGACAATAGGCGTACTTTTTCCTCGTCGGACTTTGACGCAGCATTTAACAGCTGTGTATATTTCGTAATAAACTCCTCCGGATACTCTCGCGAGGCGCCAAAATCCAAGAGCTCTAATTTATTCTTCTCAGCATTAAAGAGAAAATTGGTCCAGTTAGGGTCAGTTTGCATGAACCGGAACTCAGTGATCTCGCGCAAACAGAGGCGGAGGATGTTTGTGCCAATCCAGTCTCTCTGCTCTTGGGTGAGGTCCTGGATCTTGGTAACGCCTACTCCCTCCATAAACTCCATTGTTATGACGTGCTTCCCAGAGGCTTCAGGGATGACCCTTGGAACTATGAAGGTGTCGGTTTCGTCAGCAAGATATTCTTGAAATCGCCGGCCGCATTGTGCCTCTCGCAAATAATCGCATTCCCAACCAAGCTCTATTCTTGCATTGGCGATAGTCTTGTCGAGAAAGAGTCCTTTCGGCAGCAGCCGAGATGCTGTGAGAAGCATGGCGAGGTTGCTCAGATCAGAGTCTATAGAATCTGCGACTCCAGGGTACTGTACTTTCACAGCTACTCGCTCCCCCGTAGATTTCAAAGTAGCAGTGTGGACCTGCCCAATAGAGGCGGCAGCTATTGGTTTCTCATCGAACGTGTCGAATAAATTACGCCAGTCTGCACCCAGATTCGCAGCAAGTACTTTATTACGCTGAGACGCGGGCATATAGTCTGCGTTATCTTGCACTCTGAGCAAGACTTCTTGGATTGCCGGAGGGAGCATTTTTGAGTCTTGAAAGCTCAACATTTGACCCATCTTAAGTGCTGCTCCTCTCATTCGAGACAGTTTGGCAACTAGCCTATCCATATTCGCGGTGCTCAGCATGAATGAACCCTCTCCACCGCTGCCGGTAACTCTACGAAGGCTTTCGCCAATAGCGCCACCGAACATACCCGCTGCTAGTCCGCCATAATTCCACAACCTCCCCATTCTGGAAGATGGAACTTTAGACTCCCGCATTTCGTACACGACCTTTGGTGCGCTAGCTTCTGCGATTATCTAGGGCGTGCCTGTTAGCTATAAACGCATGCGCCTGGTTTTGGGCGTGGAATTGGTGCTTACTTTGATCAGTGGATCTTCATCTTTCTGCTCCAGCACTGACTCCGAACTCCGAACCTCGGCATCGGAAGTGTCGTGTTGTTGAGCAGCTTTTGAGGCAACGCCCCCAGGTATCTGAGCAGGGGTATGCTGCGAAGCAACTTTCTCGGAGCTCCTAACGTTGGTATGCGTTCTTCCGCCCAATGATTTAGCAATGCGGGAGCTAGAAAAGACCGCAGTATTTATTCCCTCTGGGACTTCTTCTTCTGTGAGAGTGTCCATTTTCCCAACTGGGCTGGCTGTTTGGGTTTGAACAGGAGACGAATAAGACTCCGAGTTTAAGCCCTGGTTGTTCAGGTGCGCATCGTCTGCTTGAACATGGCTGAAGTGTTTTGGCACCTTGACCCTGGGTAACGAGGACAGAATGGGAGAGTTATACTGCAATGGCTTGTAGGAGCTATCGTTGTCAAAACCATTGGCTGTGTCATTTCGTGAAGTGTCGGCCTTCCCATCTGCGGCATATGAGGGGACTTGATTCTCATAGCTCCGTTGTAACCGTCTTGCTTCATCCGATGTCAAGTGCTTATCCAGGCTATGAGAGCTGGGTTCGATTGGCTGGCTAGGATTGACATTTGCCGCCTTGGGTCGTTGCTCTGACAAGACACTGCGGTCCCTCTCGAGTTTATCAATATCTAGCTTGCTTGTAGGTATCGTGCCATCTGGACGACTGGGGATGCTGGCTTCTTCTTGTATAATATGCCGCGCTTCGTTTGGTTTGGCGCCTTCGGGGTCAGGATGAGGCGCAACTGTCTGTGCCGAATCGCCCGGGTTTGTCTCTGGAGCTTCTGAGGCCCATTGCGGCTTGTCTTCGTTCAATCGCGATGCCAAAAAAGAAGCGGCCCTCGCGGTTTCAGTGTAGCGTGCAGCTTCTGATTTCACAGCTTTGGCAATGCTTGAGGTCTTGGTAAAACGATCGAACTGTTCCTGCCGCAACGCTACATGCTTCCTTGCAATGCCGCGGGACGCATTGAACAATGCTGCTGCATCGAGAAGTCGTCTCCCCGACATGGTGCCAGACGCACAAAGATATTTTCTTATAGCCCGTGCATTCTGAGTGATCTGGGGCTAGGGCGGTTGCTACAAATCAAGTCGTTCAGTCTGGCGGGCGAGGTACGCGTAGTCCGTGGCCAGAAATTCTCTGAAGTCCCCTTGCACAATGACGCACATGAACACGCCCGCACGGGCCATTTTCGACACAAATCCGAACGGGATTCTCTCAGGGCAGAGCTCTTCGAATTCTCGATTTTACAAATTGAGTATTTAAAATACTTTGAAGTGTCCAGAATTTCTGGGTATTAATATTATTATCATACTAGCTTAATGCCCGGAGGGTATGTTAACTCCAGGAAACGTAACCCCTGCCCTATCCTTCCATTCTATCATTTTATATTCATAAGGCGTTCCATCATAATCAACAATTTGCCTTGATCCTCGCTCATTTTGGAGTCCACTTAGCCTTCAAGTTCGTCGACCTAGGCCTGGTAGCCCCGGCAGTCTTATCCCTAAAGCTTGGAGAGGCCATCCCCGACTTTCCAACCCTGCTCCAAAGGCGCTGTGCTGCTGGAGTTAATCCGCCACTTCCAACTCGTGGACTGCTTGGAAACTTCGGCACTGGACTCGCATCAACCTTTCCTGTCATCCCAGCTTGAGAAGATGCTCGTTTCATTCTCGCGACCCGATCAACCATCCTGTGATGTAATCCTTCCCTCTTGCTATGCTCCTTTATTTTAAAGGGGTTTGGCGTACCATCACCCTTCCCCAGCAAAATCGCCGGCGACGACTGGCTCCGCTCTTCTGGCTCGGGTTCATCCTCATCCACAAACGCATAGCCGTTGACACGCGGCGTTTCACTGCCAGTATAGCCTGGCTCAGAGTCGGTAGGACGTGGTCTTCCAGCGATAGCGTCCTGGATCGCCGAGAGTGACGGTGATGGTGGGACTTGGGATTCGTCCACAGTAACCAGCCCAGGCATACGGGTATTGCTATATACGACCCCCTTGGGGGCCGCTTTTGAAGTTGTCTGTGCCTTTTGTGCCACTGTCTCGATAGAGTCTTCCACTCCTTCAGGGCCGAACATAAAGTTATTGTCTGGCTTCAATTTCCAGGTATCCACCATGGCAGGTTTCTCGGAAACATCCTGGATGGCTAATCGTTGCCTTTCGCCTCCATCATCGACCAGAGACTGTCCGCTTGTTAACAGCTTTGTCTCCACCTCCTTCTGCTTTAGCATCTGCTTAGATGGCAGCTTATTTCCCCTCCACATCCACGCGTATTTCTCAGCCCGAACTTTATTCTGCTTATCCAGTAGTTTGTAGAAACTTTCGTTGTCCTCGCTGGTGTATTTAGACTGAAAGGCGTCCAAGCTCATATTCGTATCGACTTCTTCCTTCGCATCTGCCTGTGTTGATGTCGCAGAAATATCTGACACCACAGACATAGGCGTATCTCCTGCATATCCCTTGGGAGTCTCCGACCCGCTTCTTGTTTGTATTGAAGTTCCTCTGCGACCTCGTTTTCGCCCCGGTGTCATGACATGGGCTAGTCGGCGCCCTGCACTTGATATCCAAGCTTGGTCTTTAGAATCTAACGCATCGAGGTATTCTGACTGTGTTTCCGATTCGAGAAGCCCCGGGAAGAAGTCTCTGGCGATGATGTGAGAAATGCCTTCGGTATACGCCTCCTCGTCCAGCACTTTTTGAGGACGCTTGATTCGCTTTGGCGGGGGCGGCATCAACTCCGTGTCGGTCCGCCGGCGTACCAACGCATTTGAAGGAGGCAAGGCCATATTGTCCTAAGGCCCCAGGCACTCTAGTATGTTGTGAAGGAGTGGCGTACTCTGGTATGTTGTGAAGGGTGGGGCACTGTCGTAGCCATGTAGGAATATTAAGGTTGGGGCTCTAAATTCGACGATGCGCGCGTCATACGACAAGGCTGACGCTAAATTTACTTCAGGGCCTTGCATCCAGCCAACTTCATCTCAACCGGAAAGAGAGCAACGAACCCTCGAAAAGACTAGTGTTAAAGCTCCAGATTTAGACGGCAGCATGAATCGTGACACAGAACAAGAAGATACTTCGATGACGGGCGTGGAAGACGCGAAAAGGAGGACCGAGGTACCAATTGCGCTGAAGAAAGGTTGCGATATCACAACCAAAACCATCAAGAATCCTTCATTTTCATACGCCTATTTGGAGTACATTTCTGATGGCCAGCCGACGACTGATCTTGACATACTCACTGTTCGATCACATCTCACATCCGGCTTGAATCAATTTCTTGGGCTTACTGGCGCTGCCATATCAGTTGATATTCTCAAGGTGGATCAAAAAGGCTGCTGGATTCGTGTGCCAAGAGAAGACTTGAGAGCCGTCATCGCCGCGATGGGGCAATGGGTTGGGACGGGTGAAGGTAGTTCAAAGGTGGCATGGAAGTTGAAGGCCAGCGGCAACTGGTTAGGGTCTCTGGTTGCCTCCCAAGGTATTCAAGAAACGTGGGCAACATGAACCACCAGCAAACGACAAACGATACCCAAGCAATTTGCAACATTGATGCAAGGCTACTATACATTCTGGCTATATAAAGTCTAGTGTATATGATATGTGCACTTCCAACTTCCGGCAATGCGAATGATCCGAAAACGCCCCACGCTACCATTATATCTTCCCAAAATATTTGAAGTTTATGCATGATTTCATGAGGGAACAGTGGACTTCGATAATCCCAAATCAGATCAGATCGACGACATTAACGAGCTGTGAGCATATGCCATTGGCTTGATGTCTGGGTGAGGGACGGCATCAAATTTGTGGAAATCCAGCTTATAGTCTGGCCCAATGTTGATGTATGCACCCTTGTTCTCTGTGCTATCACAGTACCTCGGGGCGGAGAAAACTAGAATTCACAATTAATATAATCCAATAAACATGGGAAGTTCCGGCATACCTGTAATGCATTTCCCGTTGTGTTCTTCCTCGTAACCATCCATGCGCACTTCGTGACTTCTGATAATAGCAGTGAGATTATTGTTGTCACAGAATCGCTTGGTAACATCAGGTCCAAACTGCATTCCCACACCTCTCTTCGACGGGCCACGGCCAGGTTCGGTTTGCGGATCGGTCCAGAGCATTTCCATCATCAGACCTTCTTGACCAGGCTGGCGCTGGTTATGCCTGTTTAACTTCCTGATATCGTCCAAGGTGATCTTATCATCAGAGAACAGACCTCCGTGCAGGACAAAGTACTCGTGACCGATCAAAGTAGCCAGCGGCAACGCTGAGAATGACTCGCTGAATAATTTAAAGGTCCTCTCGTTATATTTCGCTTTGCATTCGCCCTCGAAGCCATAGGCGCGGTTCATGTCGTCCGTCTCATGGTTTCCTCTGTTAATGAAGAACGCCTGTGGGCGAATCCACTTATACGAGTATAACAACAGCGCGATTTCCGTTGACCAAGATCCACGGTCAACGAAATCTCCGTTGAACAGATAGTAATGCTTGTCTGTGGGGAAGCCATTCAACCTGAAAAGCTCCATGAGATCGAAATATTGGCCTTCGTATAGTTAGCAGTGAATACAATGCGCCCAGGGTTTAACCTGCACAATGTCTCAAGAGACATAGAGTGATTGCCTTACCATGGGTATCTCCACAAACAGTGAGCGTCGCATCTTCGGGGATGTCCACCTCTACCATGGTTGGTTCGTCGTACACAATATTCTTCACCGCGAGAACAATCTGATAAACGTATTTCTTGTGTATCTTCTTGCCAGTCTTGAAGCGTTCGATCATGTCATCAATAAATTCTTGGGTCATCTCATCGCCAAGTCGAACACCATCATAATCCGCGTCAACAATCATAGAAGGGATATCTAGTCCTTCGGCCGCGGAAGGTTCCTCTCCCAGCTCGATAGCACTGAAGAAGGCCGCCCGACGCACAAGCTTCTCAGCTTCTGCGAGCTTCAGCTTCGCATCTTTATCACCTGGTAGCTTCCTAACGACAGCCTTGAAGTCTTTTACTGCATCGCGAGGTTTGAGAATCGCGGAATATGCAACAGCTCGTCTGTAATAAGCCTATAAGGTATATCAATGAGTGAAACAGCACGCAAACCAAATATATGTCCTTCATACCTTCGCAAAATTGGGGTCGATCTCAATGGCCTTCGTCGCATCGGCAATTGCATAGCCAAATGCCTCGGACTTGATGTTGGCCTATCTCCTCTGGTTAGTCATGCGACCACTTGGATAGGCACGGTTTGACCGACTTGAGCTCTGTTACTGTAATATGTTGGTTGGTTTGGGTCCTTCTCAATAGCCTTGGTGTAAAATTCGATCGCAGTTGGCCAGTCGTGCGCAGCAAACGCTTTGTTACCCTGGTCCTTCAGGGCAACGCCTGCGGGATCAGGACCAGTCATAGTGGGAGAATGCTTCTTGGCTAGACCAGACGCCTATAATTTGTATTCGTAAAATTCGTTGAAGGGATGTGGTTTATGTTTCTGGGGTCGCAGAGATTTATGAGAAAGAGTCAAATGTTTGCGAAACAGGAACAGTTAGGACCATGCATTCTCCAATGTTCGAATTCGATCCACACAGCGCACGACGTTCGGCTTCTCCATCCCAACCCCGCTTAAATTTAGACTTAAGCGATCTGGAAGCTTAAGGCACGCGTGGTCACGTGGCAGTGTACTGTACTACTACTACTGTGCATCAACCGCCGCCACCCTCAGCCTCATTGATCGAAACCAACTTCAGCTTTTCGACAACACCGTGCCTTATCTCTTACGAGTCGCCTAAGAAAGCCACCAGCGCAGGTGTTCACCGGTACTATTAAGCCATCTTAATTCATTATACACCATGTCGTCTCGTTACATACCCCCAGGGCAGCAGAGGAACATGCGCGCGTGCATGGTCTGTTCAATAGTCCAGACCCAAGCTGTACGTTTGAGGTGCTTTTCGTCTCAAATTCACCACTCTAACCTTACTCTCTAGACATTTTACAAGGAAGGATGCCCAAACTGTGAGGAGTTTCTGCGTCTCCAGGGCTCCATGGACGCGATTGCCGACTGCACATCGCAAGTCTTCGAAGGCCTCATCACACTCGCAGACCCAAGCAAATCCTGGGTCGCAAAGTGGCAACGACTTGATGGCTACGTAAGAGGCGTGTATGCGACAAAGGTGTCTGGTATCTTACCGGAGGAGGTTGTCGATACGATGGAGAATGAAGCCAGGATCAGATATATTCCGTACGTTGGAGATCGTGAATAAGTGAAACAAAGAGGTGGCTAACAGTTTTGCAGTCGCGATGGCAGTGCACAGGAGGATTAGACACAGCACAAATGGGACTACTTTACATGGCGCAGGAAATGGGTTGGGTTACATGGCATTGCGACGGCGTCAATCACAGGGCAAAATGGGATTAAGGAGTCGGATTTTTAGAGCTTAATTTCTTTCAAGAATAAGACTCCAGAGTGTTTTCCATGATTCATGCTATACTTGGTATCTTGAAACGCCATATAAACCCATACTTACAAACGCCCCCGGATAGTTCCTTCTAGCCCAGTCCCCATTATCCACACTATCAGATATGTTCTCAAAACCTTTGCTTCTTCTGGGCTGGTCCTCCAAATCCGCCTCCTCCACCGTCTCGATTTCGCTTCCGCTCAATCTCCTCTTTCATAATCCGCTCCGCCTCGCTCATCTTCTTGGGCTGTTGTATTTGAGCAACCTTTTTTCCTCCTAACGCATTCTTCTTAGCTGCCGCAAAGACGTTCTTAGGCTTGCTCTGGAATCCCATTTGCAGTGATATTTTAGCGGGGGCGCTTGAAATATCCTCCTTAACAGGGTTTGCTGTGCTGTCACCTTCGGTCGTCGCCGAAGTAGCATCTCCACTCGCCACTCCGCTGTTGGAAGCCGTGGCTGTGCTCGTAGACGACGGCTCCCCTTTGGTCGACGGACCTTGGGTCTCCGATTCTGACGGTGGATTTACTGCCGGAGGCTTTGACCCGAAACTGAGCTTGATTTTCTCTCCTTCGACGCGGTTTAGTTCTTTATCGCCTTCGTCCTCGTCAAGGGCCCCGCGGGCTTCCGCATCCGCCTGGGCCTTCCGGACTTGGTCGCGGATAAGCTTCTGCTCACGAGTCTCATCGCCCTTGTCCTGCATCTCCTTCTTCCGCACGGCATCCTGTCTCCGTAATGCTTCTGGCGAGTTGTCTACCCACGCAATATGAATTCCCTTGTCCGTTTCCTCAACCCTGCATATGCCCTCCCGGCCAAGGTGTTTCGCGAACTCTGTGAGCGACGGCCATTTTGTCGAGTTCATGTGGATATGTTCCTTGTTGGCAATATACTCCTGGTAGAAGTGGTTCATTTGGACTTGCTTCTCGCCATGCGATGTTCGGAGCAGCAGCAAGAAGTCTCTCTGGAACTGGTTGCTGTAGTCGTTGATAAACTTCTTGGGGTCTTCCCCGACCAGCAGCATCCGCCTAACATGAGATTCCGACTGGGTGTGCATCTTGAAGCCATTTTCGTCCCGGCACTGCTTTTCGCAAACCTGGTGAAACTGTTAGTATCCCAAATACAAATTGGATGCGCCACCATGGTAAACTCACCTGACAATACCATCTTAAACGCTGAAGCCCTTTGGACTTAAGCTGGTTGTTGAGCTGCTTCGTGGATCCTGCCTCGGCGCGTGGCATGGTTGCGTTCTTACTTGCCCTGGACTCTGGGGCGCGGTGTTGTATGTTATCGATTAAGTACAAAATGTTTGTATTTCAGCCACCGACCCGAGAGGCGAGGCTTACCGGAAATACGATGGTCCGAAATTTAAACTTTAAGCTTTTACAGACATAGACTAGACCCTATTAGCGCTAGAATACGACGGTACGTACTGTGCGTAGTTACTTTGACCCTTGCCAAAATAATACTGAGTCTGTCTACAAGCAACGTAGAAGTCTTCGTTTGATTTTACAAGCCGAAAGAGGATATAGTCTCTTACTAATGCTACAATATATTTGTCTATTAAACTATAAACATTACGAGGCGATGAGAAAATTATGTTGTGTGAACGGACGTGCCTTGGTTACCTCGGTCCATTATTATTCCGAGCTCCTTATTCTCACATGCTATTTCATACAATTTACTTCAGTCTTATTAAAAACACTCTAAATCCACTCTCGTTGATGTCAACTAAGATCGCAAGCAACATCTTTCAATGATACTATACCCAAACGTCGAAGCGCGCCACCATGGCGTGCAAGGCATGTAATTTGCGAAAGGTGAGGTGCGTGGTCGCGTTGTCGGGTCCGCCCTGTGCAAACTGTTCCGTGGATGGCATTACATGTGAGATAAAGAGCCGCAAACGACGACGGTAAGATTCTTGTTCGTCTGTCTGAGAATACAAAACTAAATACAAGAGAAGCAATGAAGGCCAATTAGTACCGAATACGACTAGCACTGGTGATTCTAACGCTAGTGAATATCGATCGAGTATCACTCCCCAGAGGAAACAACCTAGACGTGTTGTGGTTCACCCATCTACTAATGCGTCTCAACCTAAAGACTCTCCGGCAACCTGTAACGACTGGGCTCCGTCTCCGCCACACATTGAGAGCGGCGAGCATGCTGGTAACAGCACAGGCAATGCATCTCAGGGCCCAACTCGGGCAGATGGTAGGTTGGAAGGCGTGTCACGAGGGCCGGAAGCTGGCCACTCTATCCGCGAGCAGGACTTGCTAAGAAGTGCCACATTTGGCGGTCGGCGTCCTCTCAACCCCTCTGATGTGGCTGAAGACAGTTTGGCGTACGCCGAGGCGTTAGAGGGAGGGAATGGCTGCGGGGATGGCTGTGTTCCGTTCTATCCTGGTATGCCACTCCTTTATTCCACTTTGGCAAGACTGTCCTGTTAGCCCTACCTGTAATATGCTCTTCTAGATGAGTGGTTTAACTTACCTCTTCGTTAAACAGGGGATCAACGCGGGCCTGCATTTGTCATGAATATATGCGAGCCTCGGCGCTCTTCAAAAGCTAATCACTTTTTGGTTCCGATGCCCTCTATCAAGTCACTGCTCCCGGAAGATATTAACTATCTCTCGACCAAAGGCGCGTTTACTTTGCCTCCACACCATATTCTTGAAGCATTCATTCGCTGTTACTTTCACCACGTTCATCCGTTCTCGCCTATCCTTGATGCAAACGACTTTCTCCTCGACTATGAGAAGGGTCGGATGAGCCTTCTGCTCCTCTGGAGCATGTTTATCGCAGCAGCAAGTGTAAGTATTTTTGCCCAACTTCAAATCCCCGAAGCTAATTTTTCTCAACTCCCAGTTTATCGATGAGAGTCTGCTTACAGAAGATTTCTATCCGTCGCGCACAGCACTGAAACGTGCTATGTACCAACGGGCGAAGGTGACTCAAGGTGTTACGTTATAGTTAAGATCAAAGAGTTTAACTGTCCTCTAGGCTCTATACGATGCAGATTATGAAAAGGACAAGATTACGCTTATACAATCCGTGTTCTTAATGGGACACTGGTATACTAGCACAGACGACAGAGCGGGCCCATGGCACTGGACTGGCATTGCAATCGGCCTCTCGCACACAGTCGGACTACATCAACTCTCTCACGGCCCGCGACCACTTTGGCGACGACTCTGGTGGTCGCTTTACTGTCGCGAAGTATGGCTATCCCTCGGATTAGGCCGGCCAATGCGAATAGTCTTAGAGGACTCTGACACCTCCCCGCCAACTACTTGCTACTCCGATGTACTATCGCCGGACGTTAGTCAGAAATATTTGCCAGAAGAACTGAGCCATCTTTTCGACATGTGGCTGGACCTAGTGAGATTAACCGTAGCATTAGGCAACGTCATATTAAAAAACTACAGGGCAAAGCGGGTCAAGCAATCAAGAGCCGACATTGAGCGCTGTGAACTTGAAATCCGCGCCTCTCACCACACCTGTCCTAGAAGCAATTCTAGCCAAAGCCGAGTTCTCGCGTCTCATACCCACCTATTTAAACTCTACTTTGAGTAAGTGTGTCGAACTTAAGACTGGTGGTGGCACTTTCTAGCACATGGCTAACAATTAGTGACTACAGGGGGTATCGTCCTATACCGACCACACATTCTTGATTCCCCTAGAGAAGTATCGGCAGCCGATCAGGGCCTATGGAGAGCACTTGCATGCCAAAAAACTAGGACTGCAGCATCGCATGCGAGCGCGGCTGTGAATTCAATGATGGCTGAGAATCTCATTGATCTATGTCACACAATCGCGTACGACCCCGGGCCTCTCTTCCACACTATTTTTGTCAAACTAACTATTTTTTAGGGTCATTGCTCTCATCCCACTAATGCAAATCCATCTATTCGAGTCCACATCATTAACACCAATGGCGCGCGAAATGGGCAAACACAATCTAGCACTCTGTATGCTCGCCATGGATGAGCTACGCAAGTCGTACCTCTCTGCCAATGCAGCGTACAAGCTATTCAAAGCCGCAATCAACAAGATAGATAATACACCTCTCCGTGAAGATCAGAGACTTTCGTCCCCCTCCACTGCGGAGATGAGGCTATCTGATGGTGGTGTTATGAATGGAAGTATAACAGGTGGCTGGCCGGACGGTTACGATTTATCGACTGCGGGCATCATACCCCACTTGTGGAATCCGTTTCCAAATATGATGCTTAATGATGGCGCTAGAACCGAGTAAGTGTATTCTTTGATTGCTATGCGGAGGGATGGGAACGTCATCCGAGAATGCAACGGCTGCTAACTATATGGCAGCAACGATGCTTGGCTAGACATTCAGAGCATGGATCGGCTCTGGACGTTTGAGGAATTGAGTGGTCTTGACTGTAGTAGTAGCATATAAGAGATATGTAAAACACAAGGCATCTAGTAAATTATGCAGACTATAGTATCTTTGTAGAATGATATTAGTGTCGAGTGAAGTTTTGATATCCCATGTACTTCCCCTACGAACACGCCGTTCTGCAATGGCCTCTATCCATCTCTCCACCTCCGCCGTCCAAAATATGTCACATCTCCCACCACTAAAACGGGTGTATCTAATCATTGTTGTCCGGTAACTGGCCTTGCTCATTCGTCAGCATGTTGTTGAGGACGCCCCACTTAACACCGAGGTCGATATTGTCAATGGAGTAGTGGTCTCAACTAGGAGTAGTGGTCTCAACTAGGCCAGCCAATTATGCCGCGGCGATTTCTGTATACCCGTCTATCTTGCACATTTGTGCACTCGACCCAGGTTGCGACGCGTTCGGCATTTAATTTCTATTACAAAAAGAGACCTGGGAGTTATCGAATAGCTCTTTGTTCCGACGACAAACTTTCTGCTAGCCCTTCCATTGGGTTTTGGACCACGGGAGCTACACTATATTGGGCTAGAGTAGGCAATTATATGGAGACCTAGAGAAGCTTAATTTCTCAATGGAGATGGCACCGCGATTCACAAGAGGACAAAGATGTGATAATTTATTACATTTCAATGTAGTGTTTCTCTATTTCTCAACAGGACACTACATTCGTAAATAAAATTGCGAAAATGATCCATGCCTCTATCTAGCCCCTAAACTCCTAGATCATCACCTTGGAAGCTCCCGAAGCTTGGTTACCATCCCTATTCCACCACGGCCAGAAAGGAAAGTCAGCCTTCTTTATAGAGCCACCGAACTTTGGCTTTCTCTTCTCCATGAAGCTCTTCACTCCCTCCATGTTATCCTTTGATCCAGCGGCAGATATGAAGACCCTCGAGTCGAGAACGTGAGTCTCCTCTGGCGTAGCCGGGCAATACAACATCATGTCGCGCATGAGTTTCGTACTAGCAAGAGACGTATTCTCAGCAATATCAAGCGCAGTATCGATCGCATAAGTAACCGTTTCCTGGGGCGTTGGCAGGAGCTTGGAGAATAGCCCACTGACAAGGGGATCAGATGCTGTGTATGTTGCCCCGGTTGTTGCGATATGCATGGCCTTGGACAAGCCGACGAGACGTGGCAGATAGAACGCACTGCAAGACTCGAGCGTCAAGCCACGCCGGGAAAATGGAATGCCGACATTCGCATCCGCCCATGCAACGCGAATCGTAGCTGGGAGGGTGACGGTGAACCCGAAGCCTGCTGCGGGGCCGTTCAGCGCAACGATGGTCGGCTTGGTGCAATTTGAGATTGCGAGAGCGACACGACCTCCCCTTTACTCGCATTAGCTGTGATTATTCTGATAAAAAGATGGATGGGGATGTAATTACTGGTCTCTAAACTTGATCATCAAAGCCTCGCTCTTCTTGTTGGCCAACAATCCGGCGAAACCAACTTCAAGATCGGCACCGGCACAAAATGCTTTTCTGGTGCCGGTGAGGACGACGGCTCGAACTCGCTCGTCCTGGTCAAACAGTTTGTATACAGACTCAAGCTCAGTGAGCATGTTCTCGTTTACTGCATTGTACTTCTGAGGGCGGTTGAGAGCCACGATGACGGCCTTCGTTGCCGTGGAAGAGTCTGCTGGCACATGGAAGACCGAGATGTCTTTGTAGCCTATGGAGGTGTATGAAGCCGGAGGGGTGGTGGTTGTAGACAGGTGATAACGGCTTTACGATTGGGTTATTGCGTCTTATGGTCGTTTGGTTGGAGTTTATTTGATGGGCTAGCGGTCATATATAAATTGCAGACGTTGATACGTCCATGTATTTAGATAAGACTTTAACTCGGTATAGCTGAATAGATCTTTGAGGCAATGATGGCATGTAACGGAGTAGAGGGTCTTCACGTCAGTCAGGGGTTGCCTCAAGGCCGTGACGCATCCCCGCAGCCCACAAAACCGCGCCGCTCTTCTGTGGATGGCTTCGAGAGCGCAACGCATGCCAGCGTAATTGGATAGACCAGAAAGCAACCTCGGCCATTGCGCGACTTCTCCGCACATTGTTCTAAGGGAGGATATCTGGCGATGGACGTTGTGGTTCTCATGGCTGGATCCACAAATTGCCGAGAGTAACTCACCTTCTCATTACCCAGAACCATCGAGCTCTTCAACCAGGGCCACTAAAATCTGTTGAGGTCATTCAGTTGAGCGTGTGTTTCCTAATATCCATTTATTTAATAGCAGATAAGTATATATATCATTTATTCCATCGAGCAATACCAGCCATCGAGCAATACCAGCCATCGAGCTTTGTTTGTTGATTTTGTAGATGCTCATTTTTTCAAACATCATGTCCTCACCATCAAGCCTTGTCGCTATCATAGTATTAGCATATCTGCTTCTAGTCCGAGTTCTACGATACCGACGTGCAGACAAATTGAAGTCTGAATATGGCCATGGCAAAAGAGCGTTGTCGACGATGACTTCACAGGAAGCAAGTAATATCACACAGCAGTTACAAGAACTTGAATTTCCATACTCATTTGCCAGGGCTCGGAAGATTGCATTGCTCAAGGTGTGTTTTGTCCACCTAATACATACGGCTCCTGACGGGAAGATATAGGCTGGCGGAATTCCTACGATGTCGAAGCTTTTTGCAGCTACGGGACAGAATAACAGGAAGACTGCTGGAAAGCGGGCCGTTGACACAGAAATTCTGCTCAGAGAGGTGCAATCAAAAGATCGTCAATCGATACGTTATATGCAAGCAGTAGCCCGGATGAATTATTTGCACGCGAGATATCGCAAGGCAGGCAAGATTTTGGACGAGGATTTGTTGCACACCTTGGGTTCAGCTGTTGTGGAGCTGTTCTGCATTGTGGACAAAAAGGAGTGGCGAGCACTCTCAGACGTGGAGAAATGCGCAATCGGAATATTCCACAAGAACCTTGGTGAAGATATGGATATTCCGTATACGCTCCTCTCGTCAAGCCAGACTGGTTGGGACAATGGTCTCCATTTCGCGGAGGAGCTCAGAGATTGGACCATTCGATATGAAGCCGAAGTTGCTAAACCACAGCCAACGAACGACCAGTACGTTAGAGTGTATGTTGATTCGGTGACGTCTTCCATGCCGAAGATAGCCACAACCACTCTGAGGAAGGTAATCAGTTCTGATTTGGATGATACTATGCGGGCAAGTCTCTGGTAAGTGATCCCGACTGCCTTAACTGACAACAGACAGTCGTGTAAAGAAATAGGATAAACTTGTAAGCTAACGAAAACCCTGCAGTATGGAAGCTCCTGGTCCTATCCTCAAGTTGTTCTTAGCGGTGGTCACAAACTCTCGAAAGTTTGCTTTGCGCCACCTACACCTCCCAAGGCCTTCTTTCCGAGCGGTAAAGTTAGTCGATGACGATCCAAACCCGCTATCAGGATTGTATAACTTCAATCACAACAACTTTCAGCCTTGGTATGTTAAACCGAGTTTCTGGGTGAGATGGAGTCCCCTTGCAGTATTTGTGAGGTCGCTGGGTGGAGAGCTCCGGGAACAGGGGGAGACAGATATCATCCGTTAGGATATGATTTGAAGACCATTGGCCCAAAGCCACAAGAAGGAAAGGGGCTAGAGGAGATGGAAATGATGGTTGAATTCATGGGTTCTCGTGGAATACCAGGGTGTCCATTTCACAATGGGACAATGTAAGAATACTTAGCGCCAGAACGAGGAAGTGCACACCACGAGGCATTATAACTTTTCTGTTCATATACTACCATCTAGTGCTCTATCCCCCGCCCTCTCGGATCTGCCACACCCCTCTCAACCCCTCCGCTCCCACCCCTTCGTTTAATTTGAGATGACGACTACCTCGACCACACGGACTGGCTCAACCTCTAGCTACGCGATGCACTGCGCTTTTGGACGTCTGTAGATAACCGAGTGAGTCCGTTAAACAGGGAGGGCTAGCATGCCATGAAGATCGAATCGCTTATGCCGGAGATCTCGCCGGTTGAGTAGGTCAATCCGTATTTGTGGCTTACGCTCGCGCTCAAACTTCCTGTCGAGCTACGATCCTTGTCTATGTGTGTAGAGTTTGCGGCCCCCGACAGCCATCCAAACTGCGTGCCATCCGTGGGGTACTTGGGGCGCACGCAGTGATCAGGGTAGTTGGCTAACAAGTACTGATCAATGGCTGCATCGCGAGCAACTTTCAAGTTGTCCTGAGAATCAGAGTTTTGGCCTGCACTGTGAAGCAGCTCCTGCCTAAATGTTTCTACAAGAGCGACGTCCTCGTTGGATTCATCATCGAGGTTTAGAAGGAGTTTGATGAAGTCGCTCCCTAGACGAAGAATAAGCTGGCTATCATGGGTTCCTGAGTTCATTGTAGATTCGCAGGCTTGGAGGAGCTGCCCGGCACAAGACGTCCATCTCCCTTCCCTTCTTAGAGGAAGCCCATGCTTTAGGTGAGCTGTTGCCTCTGCACCCCCGTGAAGGAAGGGATTCTCATGAGAGAAGTGTTCGAGGAGAACTTGATGCATGTGCTTTGCTGAATTCGTAATTTCAAGAACGGAGCATTCTTGTTTATGCTGGTATTCGGCAAGTGTTAAGGAAAGGCCGAATGCATCGTCTAAAGCAAGTGCGTCGAAAGAATCCTCTTGCTCCCAGTCCATTGTAGAGTAAGGTTCTATGAGGAATAGATCTCCGATGCCACTGAGTTCGCCTAGGGAATGCTCTGCCTGAAGGGGAGCCTCAAGCTTTAAAACTTGCGCTGCTTTCTGCCTATGCTTAGCTAGTATAGGGTCGTAGTCGCCATGCCAGTAGGACAAATCGAAAGTAGTCCAAGGATCTTCTTTACTAGACAGGTACTCGTCTAGCGTGTATTTGATTAGGTATTTCGCTCGTGACTCAATCGCGACAGTAGGAGTATTCTCATTCTGAGAACAAAGTGGCCGAGCTATGTTAGCCTCGGTCACAGAAAGGTCAGACCTTTGGGACAGAGGCGAGCTGTACGAGACGATCCCTGCATATCCCTAAGCGTATTTAGTATAGAACTAAGGAACAATTGTAGGGGTTTAACTACCTCGATAGAGAGCTGTTCACCGTCGGAGTTGGAAGGGGTATTGTATGTGACATTCGGAGGCGTTGCTGTCTCTAGTTAAAAAGGACCAAGGGATGATAGGAATAGAATATTCACGCATGTTGTCAGGCACTTCTCCTGTCTTCCTTCTCTTGAAATTTTCGATTTTTTGTGCTGTGACCTGGGTTTCTCCATAGAAAAAATCCGTGTCTTTGCCTTCATATGCACGTTTCGTTCCGCTAGCAACAATCCATTGCATGTCGCATTGTGGTATGTTCTTGTGCCAACCCCATTCTTTCATCTGGTCTTTCCATCTTCTGGGGCTAGAATTTATGTGAGACTTCAGTGTAGGTGTCAAATTTTATATCATACCTTGCTTTGAATCCATAAACTGTCTCAACCTTAGCCATAGTGACCGCTAAATCATTATCCTCAACCATGTAGATTTGGAAGGCGCTTGTCTTGATTTCGTCCCATTTCTGATTGCAGCGCTTTTTAGGCGTGGATTTCCCTCTGTTGACTACCAAAAGGGTAGCCTTCGCGTTATTGTTACTCGCCATAGTAAAATCGAGGCATTGAACGCATAGAATAAAACGGTGACTGAGAAGAAGAAGAAACTTGCTGGTAGAATAAAAAGAGGGAAAACGAGTAGAGATTAATCCAAGGGCGTAGAACATTTATTTATACGTTCCAAGGATGGCTCTCACAGAAGTGCAACTCGCGAAATCCCAGTGCCTACCCCTGACGCCACATTGACGATCAGCCAACCGGTAACAATTTACAAAAGTGCAGTGTCTTGTATCCCAGCCGCGAGCTTACGCCACGCGGATAACAAAAGTGCGGGAACTATAATTGCGTCTGATATATATAGCTCGAGGGGAGGCTAGCCATTCAGTCATTGTCACAATAGTATTAGTTCATGTTACCGGTCCAAGAGGTATTACCCTGAGGCCCCCTTAGAGAAACTGCGGATGTCTGGCGTTAGAATTGAGGACAATTGCAGCTGTTGTACACGAAATTCTCACAGTTATAGGCATAACATATACATCACGGCATATAGAACAGCGGGTGAAAATTAGTTAATTTATTAGGCTATCTAATGGCCCCAACCATAAATGTCAGCCGCACCATAATCACCAACAATCCCCGTACACACCAAAGCCGGGGTTGACGTGACACCATCCCGGTCTCACATACAAGAAGGCCTGAGTGGTCCCAAGGGGCACCGACCATTCGGTGCATATGTCGATAATAGATCGCAACACGCCGGCACGATAGCCTGTACCTCCTCGTTTATTCCCAACGCTGGCTATTTGGTTATGCTAGGCAAGCCTAAGAGGCTCGGTATTGAGGTATTTGATTGCCAAGTACTGAGATAATACAACAAACTTGTAACATTTCCACCCTATCCCTCCAAAGAAATAATACTCGACTTGTATAATATAATCCAGATCCCAAAGAAGTAAAACACTATAAATAATATACTATACAACCAAACCTATCAGTTAGCAAACGAGAAGCATCATTTCTGGTCCCTTTGGCATATATACTTGCCAAGCCAACTTGTGAGAAGCCCAGGGGAATAGCACATACATATATCCAACATCCATAAACCGCTTTTCTCTCGCGCTGCACCTTCCCCAAAATAACCAAAGCAATCACACACCATCAGTTCCTTCACTCCACACCTCCACCACAATGGACACCACCAAACCTCCCACTACCGCCACCAAACCAGCCGACCCCAAACCACCACGCCCCCCAATCACTCAAATCACACCCTCCCTCTACCTCGGCGACACATGGGGAGGAAACTCCATCAAGACCCTACAAGAAAACAGCATCACCGCCATCGTCGCCCTCGAACCTAACAAGGGCCCCATCTGGTGCCGACCACATTTCCGAGCACACTTCCCCCCCTCCCAGCGCCTGTTCCTCGCATGCCTGGATAACAGCACGCAAGATATGCTTGTGCATCTTGAGGGGATATGTGATTTCATCGATCGCCAGCTCGATGCTGAGATCGGTGGTCCGATGCTGGAAAGCGAGGGTGAGGGGTACGCGGCGCTGTTTGACGGGAAGGAGTTGGAGAGGTCGAAGAAAATCGGATCGGAATCTTGGACCTGTGGTGGGATGTCAAGGGTGTTGGTGCATTGTGAGAAAGGGCATTCACGCTCGCCCATGGTGTTGATTGCGTACTTGATGAGGAGGAGGAGGGAGGGGCTGGAGATGGTGGTGCAGGATGTGAAGGGGAAGAGGAAGATGAAGCAGGATCCGAATTTCATGGAGCAGTTGAGGGTTTGGGAGAGTGTGGAGTATGAGATCTGGGAGAAAGGGGAGGGGGGCGTGGAGAAAGTGCCGAAAGCAGCGTATGGGGAGTATTTGTGAGGGAGGAGGGAGAGGTTTGACGAACTGGGGTTGACGGGGGATGAACCTATTGGGGTGCAGTGGTAGGGATCCTGTAAAAAGGGGGTGAGCGGCGCCGCACTGGTTGGGATTCGAACCTAGAGAGGTTGTCACGATAGAAGGACTGTAATAGTAGTCTCAGATGGCGAGGTGAAAATGGGGTGATGGGTGATGAGTGATGAACTTATTGGTATTCTGAACCTATGAAGTGATGTAAGACTGTAGTAATCCTTCCCAGCAGACGCCGTGCAAAAAGAACGCCATGCCAACCATATCGCAGCGCCGTGCGTTTGTTCCGCTGAACTCCCTTTCTCTGAACTTCCTCCCTTTCCTGATACCCTCGTAACGTGACAGAACCGCAGCCTCTCTCCATGGACATGACGAGCGCGCCGCTCAATCCCCAGATGCACACCCCTTGCACCCACAGCTCACGCACTCCACCTCCTGATCCTCCTTCAGATTCGACTTCGGCACGCGACATATGCACGTCGAGTTGAAATTCGTCTCCTTAGTCTGTATACACCTCAAACAACAAAGCTGCATCCCATTAGCTTCCATCCAAAACCACCCTCGTCCACCCACTCCACAGAGATTACTAACCTTGGCATAACTGTCCTTCTTCCACTTCGCGATCAACATCGCATCCGCATACCCATTCTTACACAACCACTCATACAGCTGCTTGCTAATCTTCTCCTGCTTATACAGCTCCCACACATACCTGCTCCTCTGATGCGAGACCTGGAAGATCGGCCACAGCGCCTGGTGCTTCGGTGCCGCGGTTGTGGGAGCGTTCTCAGCGTCTTTCATCTTGTTCGCGAAGACGAGGAGGGAGTCTTCGATGTCGCTAAAGCCCGCGGGGGGGGCTTTGCGTTTGGAGGCGTGCCGGATGGCGGGCATGTTTGCGGTAGAGGGCGGGTGGTGTGATGCGCGAGTCGGTTCCTATCGTATCCACCCTATGCGTGGAAATCGAGGAGTTGATATCGTCGTGGCGTGAAGTAGGTAAAAGAAAGTTGCCTGTCGTCTGTAAGGCTGTCTAACATGTCAACAGCTCCAGTGGCGGGGCCCTAAATAAATAAAAACCTCAGCCTTACGATACCAACCTCAGGCACCCAAACCCATCACGTGATATTATCCCGGCTTCCGCCCGAGCTTCAAACGAACGACGATGAGCGATGAAAGAGCGCCCTCTTTTAGCTGCAAGAAGAGACAACAACCAGCGCACAATATGGTCATCAATCCCACCTACCTCGCGCAGCGGACGCGGCAGTGTGAGTTTGGAACCCCGGGGGATTGGAGGGTGTGGATTGGAGCTGGGGATGAGGGCTAATGTGGTTGCAGCTGTGAATTGGAATGATGCGCAGAGGCGGGTTGCGAAGAGCTATCGCGAGTGGATTCGTTCTGTATGTCACCCCCCGTTACCCCCTTGAGAGATACGGATGCGAGTACTGCGGACTGGTTGGGTTGGCTGGGTGGATTGGGTTGGATTGGGAGGGGGATGGGGAGGGAGGGGAGAATTGGCGGAACCGCTGCTGGGTGTATACGGATTGATGCTGATTGTGTACCGATACAGGCCCCGGAGATCCAAACGATGTACTCGCTGAACATTTCGGTTGGCGAGCTGCGGACGAAGATGAGGGAGCAGTTTGAGCGACACCGATACGTGAAGCAGTTGCCCGTGGTGGATATGCTGCTGTTCCAGAGCCATGCGGAGTACCAGGTAGGAACGCCTTTCTTTTAGTTATGGCCGGAAGGTTGAGGAGGGGAGGGGGTGGAAGGTGGTGTGATTGCGGTGGGAGGAATTGAGCTGAGGGGTTGTGGGCATAACTCTGGATGGAGGCTCGTAACGCATCACCACCACCTTCCACTGGAAAGACGGCAGAGGAGCGACAGACGTGGCGTTATATACTATGAAGTCCCATCACTAACACCAACACAGGAAACCCTAAACTACTGGAAGCAACTCCCCCACATCCTCAAGTACTTCCGCGCCGAAGAGGACCCCACCGCGCATCTCCCCAAGAACTTCATGAGCGGTTTCCTCGAGGGCCGGAATTAGAGAAGGAGAGAAGGGAAGAGCGAGGAGGAGGAGGAGGAGGAGAGCCATGGCACAAAGATAGAGCTAGCTGGTGAGAGGGAGTTTTGGTGGAAGGGGCTGCGGTGAAGAGGGGAGGGGGATTTGTATATATCCGTTACGTTGAGAATGGGACGAAAGTGTTTCTTGCTAATGGGGTGTCTACTGATTTGATGTGCCCTGGGAAGTGAAGCACGAAACGATGCACGATGAGGAGATTGTGTGTGCTGTCAAGTGAGGAACTTGCATGCATAGTGACCATTGTGGTTGATTCCTCAGATTTCTCAATATGAAGGCATACAGCCATCCCACCAACACAAATATACATTTTCTCCCTCCTCTTCTATTCCAAACGCCCTTACAATCCCACGCAGCTTTTACATACCACCCAACCCACAAAACGCCTCGAAACGCCACTCACTCTCCCCATATCTTACAACCCCTCCAACACACCCACCCACCCCCTCTACTGCCTCCCAAAAGCCTCCCTCTCACCAACAAACTTCTCCGCCACAACATCACACAAATCCATCAGATCATCCAGACCCTTCTCGAGCGCCTCAAACGCCGTGCCCTCGTACGTCTGGATGCGGATGTTCATCTTTGGCTCCGAAGGGTGGGGGATCGAGTAGCCGCAGAACTCGACGTTGGGGCTAGGGGTTTGTTAGCTTTGTGTTCTGTAGCCGGTTTATAACAAACAAACTGGGGAATCGGTGGGGGGGAGAGAAGGGAGGAGGGAAAATGGGGGGAGAGGGGAAGGCGTACTTCTTCATGATAATATACCTCAACGCATTACCAAGCGTATGATCCTCATTCGTAAACTCAAAACTCGCAGCCGTATCCGACGACCCCGGAAGCTACCAATCATCAGCATTTATCCCATCTCGCCTTCCCCAGCTATCCCTTAAGCGTAACAACATACCACGCGCACATTCTGCTTCGCCCACAGCGCAGCCAACACCGCATCCTCGGTCGGATCAACCTGCGCCTGCTCCACCACCGCGGGAGCCACGTCGCCCATCGAGACGTCGCCGTCGAAGGCGTCTTCGGTGCTTGCCATTGCCAGTTATTAGGAGAGATGGGGGTTGCGTGGGTGATATGTACAGGCTGTGAGGTGGGGGGAGGCTCTGAGATAGACAGAGGAGGGCGATTGGGACTTTTTTATATCGTGCCTTTGATATGAGGCATACAATGGAAAGATAAGATGTCATGTGGTGATAAGGATTACAAGTTTATTTTCAACCAGGCACGTGACGATGCACCTAGAAGGGGATGTGATGTACATACAGTACGAAGATCACCATAGGGCGGATTTTACCTCCCCTACAATTCCCAATTTTTTTTTCTGGTTTTTTACCACGGCTATGACGGTCCACTAGCCCCCCCATCCCCCGATTGTTCCTGCCCATCACCTCCCCCCAAAAAGGAAGGGAGCAGCCGTCGTGGCACCGCATACACGACGACCCCTTCAGGACCTCGTCAGGACTTGGGACCTGAGTCCCCACCTGTACGCGACGACGCGATACGCGAAAGCGACGCACTCGGTGGGATGGGATGAAAATATGCAGGGGGGCGAAAAGCAAAAGGGCGTTATCGATTACTGAGACGTGACTAGAGGGTGGAGGGGCGGGTGATTGGGGGGGAGAGCGCGGTGTGAATGAGGATGCGCGCGGCTAGGAGGGGGGTGGGCTGGGCGGCTGGAGGGGAGTGGATGTGCTGTACGGTGATGTGGGATGTGCGGTGCTGTGATGCGCTGTGATGCGCTGTGATGCGCTGTGATGTGGGTGGGATGTGCAGGTAAGTTAGTGGTGGTGCAGGAGGATGGCGGTTTAGATGTAAGGGATTGTAAGACAGTTGGGATGGGATTGGGATGGAGCTGATGTATCCCAGTAGGACGACAGGGCTGTTTATCCCTCCCTCGTCGGCGCGGCGATTATTCATCCCAGCGCGCACGCATCTCGTACTCTCACTCTCAGCAGCTGCCTCGGGACTCACGCACGCAATCCCCAAACTTCACGCGACAGCCCCGAAAAAAGACCCTATTCCCCAAGGCCAGGCCGCGGCCCTCACCTCCTCAGACCGATTGGCCCCCAAAACCGCACCTCGCCGTGGCGTTCCCTCGTCGTGTTTCATCTCGACGCGCTCGCTCTGCCCTGTCTTGTGGTAGGCTGCGCAGGGGCGTTAGGGGTCTCCACTTTTCCAAAACGCCAGCATGTTTGACAGAGTGCCGGGGTGGGGTAGGGGTGAGTCGTCACGGCGGCGGCGGTGGGTGGACGTGGGGCGTGGTGGCGGAAGAGCGGTAGAGGAGGAGGAGGGGGTGGCGATGTACGATGTACGGTGTGGGAAGGAAGGGGGTTTGGTTTGGGGTTGTTGTTTGATGTGAGATGTGGTGATGGGGCCGATTGGATTGGGAGAGGGAACGGGCAGGGTTCAGAGGAGCTGTGGTGAGTTGTGTGATGCCACTGTTTGTAGTTTCCCTTTCCCTGTTCTACACGGCCCGCCCTTTCTTTGGTACGTCGTGTTCATCCCGACTCGACTGCAGCCCTTGGGTGTAATGAGGTGTTGTATGTTAATTGATCGACGTTTTGGGTGCTGTGAGGTTTTGAGTTTTGGGGGAGGGGAGAGATTGTTCAGGATAGCGGATGTGACGGTGAGGAAACGGGTTGAGAGTTGCTTGGAGTATTGTTTCGCCGTAGAGTGAGCATTAGGACTACTATTTCGTACTATTGTTTCTCTATTCTCATCATCAATAACTCCCCATCCACTCACTCGCTCTCATCCCTCCCATCACCTTCCCATCATCATTTCCCACCTAGCCACACATCGCACTACCACGCACCGTGCCCAACTCTATCTCCTAAGGTTCCGACCAGGGCGCCCCTAGTGTATGTAGCCACCTAGCAGATCATCCAGCGGCGCCAGCGCCAGCAACCCCCCTCCTCCCAAAGAAGCCAGCACCCACAAACCCACTTACTCCTGATGATGGGGGACAGGGATTTTGATTGAGAATTCAATAGTCCGACTTGAGATGCTGCGAGGTCGTGTCTCGAAACCCAGTGCTGCGGGACCGATTGGCGGGGGGATTAGATGAATCTAAAACGGTGTGTGTTTCTTCTGGAGGCGCTATGGGGTGGGCGAGGGGCTGGATGGGGGTTGGTGCGTGGATGGGGTGGTTTGGGGAGGAGAGAGTGAGGCCGTACGAGGATAGTGCTGGACTGTAGTGCTGTGGTATGACTACGGTGGTGGATGATGGCGGTGGTGGGGTTATAGTTGCGTGCTTTTATAGCATATAGAAATAATGTTTGGAGTGTGTTTATCTCACGTTTGACGGCGTCTTGCATGTGTCTGTACTGTTATATTACTGACTTGAGTGTATCATCCGGAGAGAGTGATACCCGCTGTGAGAGAGCATGTTAGAGAGGACAGAACGAACTACTGTACTGTACTCTACTTACTGTATATACCCGCCAATACCACCCTCCCATGCAGATGCAGAAGACAGAGCAGAAACATAAGACGGGACGATAGACGAGAAGAAGCGGCGTGTACTCTACTCTAGACCTATGCAGGGCTTGTTCCATCTGCCGTCTAGAAACATATCATATACGTAGTGTTCTACTACCTACATAGAGTGTTGTGCGGTCTGTCCGGCTGTCATATGATTCCTCTAGTGCTGTGCAGCAGGGGCATAAGAATATATATTCAATATATTTTCACGACTGACAGGCAGGGAAGTAGGAAGTAGGAAGTAGGAAGTAGGAGGTGGTAAGAGCTGATAAGAGCTGGTAAAGTGTGAGCTTTGATGCTGAAGAAACTGCTGGTACTAGCAGCCCCTTGATGCCCTTTTACAATACCCCTTCTTTTCATATGGAGAACTCGTTCATACTAGATACTAGATACTAGATAGAGTACTCCCTTCCCTTCTACCCCCTCCCTTCCCTTCCCCCCCCAACACCCCTGATCTAGAAAAATGTCTCCTCCAGGTCGTCCTGTCCATGTACTTTATCTGTGCGCATGCACCTGAAATATACTTATCCACCTCAGTTACTGTCTTGTACCGTATTACATCTTTTGTCGAGGCTGTTCCGTATTACTTCACTGCTAAACACGACTAAACACTACTAAACACTCCTACCACAGAAGTAGAAGGTACTTCCTAGGAACTCAAACAATAGCGTACACCCACCCCCCCCCATACAGCACCCATACAGCACCCATACAGCACCCATACAACACCAACACCAACATTCCATTTCACATCCCCAATTCCCAAATTCCCAAATTCCCACCACTACTCGAGTATACTCTGTACTGTAACTGTACTCCTACTCCTACCCTTACACTCTTACTCTTACTCCTCCTATTCCCATTTCTACTTCCACCACTATACTCACTATACTCCCTCCTCCTCCTTCTTCTCCTCCTCTTCCTCCTCGTCTCTCTAAAATTTCTTCCCCTCACTGTCATCTCCACCGACTCTTAACATCTTACCTCTTTTGTATCTATTAGAGTGGCAGATTTAATACCTCCCCTGCGTTTCGACCCCCCCCCACTCTTCATCCCTACTTGAATCGGGAGTCTAAGTAAGACCTACAGTTCGCCATTCTTAAACCTAAACCTCAACCTTTCCACACCCCCACCGAGACTCGAAAAGAAGCAGGAAAACTGACTTGTGATCTCCTCTCCAGCGCCTTCCTCTGCTACACTTCTTGACACCGGAGTCCAGCGTCTTGCCAATCCTCGTTTGGTGACACAAGCTGCGCTGCCTTCAAGTTTGTTATATCCGCCCCCAAACTCGAGTATTGAGAGCCACGACTTCCGCGACCCAATATCTCCTCACCGACACCGGTTCTTCAGTCGCACAACCAGGCTGCCTCCAAGCCGGAAGTGCTTCAGGACGACTAGAACCACTTCGCCGCTACCGCTCAGAACCCTACGCACATCATGAGTACTGCCATCGCAATGGCTCCGTCGCCCGCTCCCCACGACCGAAACGCATACGTGGATATCGCGCCGTCAAACTCTTCGCCGCGCGAGACTCGCATCTCCGCACCTAACGCCTCAAACCACAATGCGCCGAGATCAGAAAGCACGAGTCCCAGAGGCTCATTAGGCTCAAAAGGCTCGCCAACGAGGTATGTCAAGAAACAGCGGCTACAACTGCAGTCCCTCCCGCAAATTTCGAACATGCTAACATCACCCCGAACAGTCTCCGAAATGCCCCTCCCCCAAAGATCATCGTGAAGAAAGAGCCCGCATCGCCCGGTCTCCCCACCTCGCGCCACCGACCGCGCAAGCTCGACCTCTCCAAAAACAACTCCAGCGCCGCAAACTCGAACCAAAAAGGCACCGCGCCGCTCACCTCGCGAGAAACCGGCGGTCTCGCAATCCAAGACGTCGGCCTCGCCTGCCTCTCCCCCGGCTTCGTGACGCAGGACCCCACAATGCGCGAGCAGCTCCAGCGCAGCATCTCCGTGCGCGAACAACAGCGCCACATCATCGAGTCGCGGCTCCAGCAAACCGCGCGCCCGGGCGATGCGCCCATCGATAGCGCAAAGGAGATGCCCGGCCCCAGCGCCTTCGGATCTATGAAAACCCCAGGCACATCGCGCCGCAAGGCGCCTCCGGGACTCAGCATCGTAGCGCCCTCGCACGAGCAGTTCGCCAACGAGCGCGTCATCCAATCCGCGCCTCTCAACCAGACATTCACAGGCCGCCATCAACCGCATCCTCTCACGCGACACGTCCAGAACCAACCCTCGAACCTGTCGAATACCTCGCATATCCACCACGTCCCCGCGACCCAGACCGCGAACCGCCTCCCACCCATCTCCGACGTCTTTGCAGCCGAAAACCTAGGCCAGCACCGCGATGCTGTGAACGGACCGAAAACAAGCATATACCCCCCCTCTTCCAACGCCGCCTCGTCGCATCATAACCACCGCACCGGATTCCCCTCCCCCACCCACGCCGCGCAACAACAACAACAACAACCGCACTCCGCTCGCACGCGCGAATACCGCTCCGCTGAAGAAGCGCAGGCGGAACTAGCGGGGGGGAGGCCGGAGCTGATTCCTAAAATCGTGCATTATGGCGGTCATCAGCCTCCTACGCCGCCGAGTCCGCAGACGGGGAATGCGATGCGCAACAGTGGTGGTGGGGGTGGAGGGGCGGGGAGGAGGCGCGGGAGGGAGGAGTATGAGGAAGGACGGAGTCCGCCGCTTGGGCAGGGGCCGGCGGCTGCGAGGAGGGTTGTGGGGGGTGCGGCTAGTGGTGCGTTTGGGGAGGGGAGGGATGGGGAGGAGGCGGTTAGGATGAAGAAGGAGGAGTTTTTGAGGTTGTGTGATCGGGCTTGGGATTTGTTCCATTCGTAGGGGGGGGGGGG